>PVIJ01012676.1:0-48545 GCA_004024925.1 Scalopus aquaticus
GATTAGTGTTTTTGTATCCTTTGGGTAAATTCCCAATAGTGGGATTGCTGGGTCGTATGGAAGCTCCATGTTTAGCAGTCTGAGGAACCCTTCTACACTGCTGGTGGGAATGTGAACTGGTCCAACCACTATTTTTCTCTTTCTTTCTGGCTTGTTTCACTGAGTATGAGCCCCTCTAATTCCATCCATGTTGCTGCAAATTGCATGTGTTTATCTTCTTTGAATGCTGAATAGTATTCCATTGTGTGTATGCACCACATCTTCTTGATCCAATCATCTATTTTTGGACGTCTGGGTTGCTTCCATACCTTTGCTATTGTGAACAGTGCGGCAATGAACATATGGGTGCATGTATCCTTTTGGATTAGTGTTTTTGTGTCCTTCGGGTAAATTCCCAAAAGTGGTATTGCTGGGTCGTATGGAACCTTCATGTTGAGCAGTTTGAGGAATCACCATACGGCTTTCCAGAGTGGTTTACCCAAGGGGAATACAAAATGTAAAAGATATAAAAAACAAGAAAAATATACACTTTAAAAAATGAAATAAAATAAAGTGGGGACAAAAGGAAGCACAAACAGAAGATATTCTGAAATGTAACAATCAAATCAAGGAAAATAATCTCAAATGATAGCCTCATAAATAGTGAGAAGCTGCAAGTAGAAATCTCTTACATGGCCATTAATTGCTTCCTTCATGACCTGTGTGTGTTTGCTGTTCTCTTGGTTTACACACACAAGCTCTCTTGCAATGTGGAAATAACACAACACATATGGTCCTGAGGTAGGTAGGCCAAGTTCTTCTGGAAGTCTTCTGCCCCTTTGGTTTAAGGATTTATTTTTCTTAAAGATTTATTTTATTTATTTATGCAGAGAAGAACTGGGGTGTAGTCCAGAGGTGCAGGGGTTGGATGGGGTGGGGGGTTGAGAGGATTCACCAGATACAAAGTGGGAAGCAGAACGGGCGGATCCACTGAAATCCACTGCTGAGGGGAGCGTGGGCAAGACAGGAGAGGTCTGCTGTGCCATGTGAGTCAGCTCCCTGGCCAGGGATGGGGGATCAAACTCATGCCCCAGTGGCTGGCAATAGTTTGAGAGCAGTGCTGAGACTTTAATCCCCGCACCACCAGGGATGCCCTGGTTAAAGATTTTTGAGATTTGTGGTGGGAGTTAACTGTGTAACTGGTTCTTTATATCTGTTGTTCTGCACATTTTTCTTTCTCCCTTGTTTCCTTGTAATTCAGAACTTCACTGTCACAACTATGATGACATCTCTTCACTGTCTAAGAAGCATTACACCTGACCCGCATTCTTCTCTGTCCCCCCATGCACATGCTCTGATTTCTGCTGGTTTGTCTGCCGATGAATTGTTTCTCTTATGCAGAAGATGGCCAAACACTACCTGGATGGACACCACCCTCTTCAGTCTACAGATTTGATCGTGGTGATCCAGGCTCTCCCACCATGACTGGTATTGAGGGTTCCCTGTTGAGAGGTTGCATCTAATGTATGAGGTCCGATGTAGCAAGAAGTCCCACAAGAAGGGGAAATTGCAGGATTTGTCTACCCTTCAATAAACTTCCCCAAGGTCTACAAGAAGTTGTTTATCTCCTTATTCCACTCACAATTCCTGTTCACACAAACAAAGATTCATATAGCTCTGATCTCCTTCAATAACTATGGACATCACCCAACCAACACGTACTAAGCACCTGCTGTATTTAAGGGCTTACTTTTGGCTTCTGCAGAATCAGAATAAATCACATTTAAAAGTACACTACACATAAAGATTGATCAAGCACTTTCAAGTCTGATGAAACTGATCATCACTATTCCTAATGTACAGGTGATGAAACTGAGATTCAGAGAGTTTAGGATATGTCCAAGTTTACCTAACTACTAAAGAAGAAAATTGGGGTTCACTCAGTGCCACCTCCATCCTAGAAATGTTGCAATATTCACCAAGTTCTTCAGCTGGCCAAGGCTATGACTTTTGTGATTTCTTCCATTTAAACTTGTGCTTTAAAAACATCTTTCTATTAGAACTAATAGGTTACAGATAACCAATATCTCAGAAATCATTCCATAATTTTAATGTCAATAATGTTCCTAACAACCAAGTATAATAGAATTTTAATGTCTTTGTATTAGATCTGCATGAAAACATTTGTAATCCAATGCACAACTATGTTTTGATATCTTGGGTGTGTTTTGTAAGTTCCATCTTAGAATGTGTATTACCCAAAGTTATGTTAGGCATGCTTAAAACAGCAATTTTGGAAACAAGCAAAATATATCCTATTTCTTTAAAAAAGGTATTAATTCTCTCACTTAAATTTATGCTTTTTCCAACTTAGAGAGTGGTAAATACAGAATTCGAAACCTAGCGAAAGACATAAATCATATTATTTAGAGTTTGAAATTATTTTTAGAAATGAAGATGAAAAGTTTGCATATAGCAAAGGAGGTACACATGTTAGACCCAGAAAAAGATTTCCTGGCAAGACTGTGAGGAATGACAGGCTACTTGTTCTCTGAAAGATTCTGAAATCCTGTTTTCCTGGGATTAGGATAAATATATGAAACTTCCCCTTAATTTCAGAATCATTATTCCATGAAAGTTCATCAAGTAATATCAACACTGAATTTATTTCCTAGCTCTTTCCCCAAGTTAAAGAACTTGTGTAAATGTCAAGATGAGTGTGTGCTTTATCACATGTGTGTGTGATTGTGTAGGCTTTTTCCCTAAGGGCAATTGTGATAAATATACATATATTTGCATATCATAATATAAATATATTTATGAAGCAATTTTGTTTCTTTTACATTTTCTCAAATAAAATGTCAAAAAGGAATTTCCTGCAAAATGCGATAAATCAGCGTCTTGTTTATTTTATTTAAGTCTGATGCCACAGAACAACCAGTTTCTGAATTTCTATTTTCCAAACAAAACAGTCTTTGAATGAGAGTATTTTAAAGAAAGCCTCCATTCAGTGATGTATAAAATTCCCTATTAAGGCATATTTAATATTTCACTTTTAAACCTTTTTATTAAAAAAAAAAAACACTGTCTCATAATCAATGCATGTTAGCCAACCACAGCACTTAAATATCTTTCATCTGAGCTTACGGTAGGGATGCTAAGAGGATTCTATTCCAAAGCACAATGGATCTCAAACATCAAATAAATCTCCAGCTACACAGGAACCCAAAGGAAAGACTTATCATCAGCATTTTCTATGTACCACAGAAGCTTTTCAAAATAGGTTGATACACTTAAGCTTACTATTTGAAGGCATGCCTAATTTAGTGTCCAAATTTCCAACTCTTTCATATTAATCGGAAATCCAGCTTCCATCACGCAGTCAAAATTCCACTATCTGCTATCGGGTACACTCACACAGCAAAAAGAAGAGGTAAGTTGGTAGAAAAGGATTCTGCAATGCTATTTTCTTCCCTGTCCCTAATCTGGGGACAGATAGAAGGCATCTGTCTTCAAAATTGCTGTCGCTGCTTTCCTAGTCCCTATATTGGACTGCAGCAATGTCTTCTGTGGGAGACAGTTTTGAGGATCCGCTGATGCAAAACAGAGGCCACACAAGTCATTTGAAATGTGAGAGGCATGCCGTGCCTCGCTAACTGCACCAGACACATATCTGCTTCCAAATGAAGTCGAGTTGATGTGTTCTAAAAGGTCCTGTATTACATAAATTCTGGTTTCCTTCTAAATTGGCCATCTTTATGCCAGCTCAGCTGGTGTGCTGCTGCTAATAGTGCCTGCATTTCTATTTCAGGGGCATGCAGGAGCAGTGGGCCTGAACTGTTATTTCCCACCTGTTTCAATTCCAATATTCTTCAGGACAAGTTCAGGATCTTTTGTGTGAAAAGCAATCTCCTCACATTGGTTAATAGATGAGTGGATTAAAGGACACTATTATTATAGCTTTATGACTCTAATTAGTTTGACTTTTTAAAATGGGCTTAAATTATAAACCGTGCTATTACACAGCAGTAATGTACGGATGCGTCGAATCACTATTTACTTAGATCAGCATGAACTTAAGGGGTGAATGGTTAGATCAAGAGAGCAGAGACTTAGTGAGCAATCTCACACATCCAAAAGGGCTGAAGCATTTTTCAGAATTGGTTTACACAGTTATAACAAAGGAAATTAATGACAAAATGAGATGGCTGTCTCACTTCATTTAGAATAGCTGCTAATATCCATCTAGTGTTCTATTTTTTTCAGTTCTTTGTTACACTATGAGAAATTGCAACATGTATTTTAAAAAGGTGTGTATAGTCTCAGCCAAAATAATTTTATTTTTTTAAAGATTTATTTTTATTTTACGCATACAAGACCTGGGATGTAGGCCAAAGGTATGGGGGTAAGAACATTCACCAGAGATAGGGTGGGAAGAAGAATAGGCACATCTACTGAAATCCATAGCTAAGGGGAGCAGCAGGTGAGGCAGGAGAGGTCTGCTGCGCCACGTGGGAAGCTCCCTGGCTGGGAATCGAACTCATGCTGCAGTGGCTGGCGACAGCTTAATAGTGCTAAAAATTAAACCCCGCACTACCAGGGAGGCCCTCAGCCAAAATAATTTTAAATTGGGCTTTTCATATATGCACACAAACCATAGCCTTTGGTGTTATGCTAGGGAGAAATTACTACATACAGAAGGCACCAACATAACAGCAAAGATAAGATTTGCTCCCAACTAGGCTAGGCTATCATCTTTCAAACCATGAAATAATGATGAGCTGATGTCCATTGTATGTCAAAGAAAAACAGCTCCAACTAGGATACCTCTATTTTTTAAGAGGTTAAGTAAGAACAATCAGGACTTGGTGATTTCTCATCCCGGCCAAGCTAAGTAAGAGGCCGGGTCATGTGACTTAGGACATTTGCACAATATTACAGAATTACAGAACTCTTATTTTTTCAAGAAATCCTGCACCATATTGCAAATAGAGACACAAAGAAGAAGTACAGCTCCAATTAGGACAAAATCAGTCACTCCAAGCAATAAAACAACAGGAGGCATCACAACATTGATACCTGAGAAATACTGCCACTTGTTATCTAACCATATCGCTCACTCCAAACATTACCCAGGAGAATCGGAGCTAGGCTAAACACTTCAGAAACCATCCAGAGCCGTATGGCACACTATTCTTTCAGACCTCAGGAGTAAAAGTTAGCCAGAGCCTACTGACATACTAAAATGATTTATTATCACAGGGCTGAACTAATGCATTCTGTTTTACAACTCTCCTGGCAGTCCAGGGGAGAGGCTACGTTTATTACCTCTAGTACATAATGCCCGCTGAAGAGCTCTGTATTATTCATAAGACTGCCTTTTTTGTGCCATCATAATGCTGATAAATTATGAAAAAATGCATATTTTATTTCAATTTACAACATATTGTTGTATACATATCAATACATCACAGTGCAGCAGGCCAGGCAAGTATTACTGCTGACAGCTGTTGACATGCTTCAGTAAAGCCCAAACAAAGGGACTTCACCAATAATCCGAAGTCACAGTGAGAATTCCAAATAAAATGCCACTTCTCTGTCTCATAATATTTTGAGGGGATTTGCAGAAATGTCAATGTTACATAAGGGAGAAACTTTGGCGAAAACCCTCAAGAGATATTTGTAATTTTCTACTCAAACTCACTGGGGTATCTTCTAGGTTAAGCAATGAAGCTTCTGGAGTAAATGCAGGTACTCAAGTACAGAACATGAAGGCTAATTTATGAAGAAGGATTCATTTCAGAGTTTGCTGTGATTTTCTGTGGTTTATTTCTCTTGTTTTTTTCTTTGCTCAGTGAATTGCCTGATTCTAAAACACATTCTGGGAAGAAGGACCTTAAAGAAGCAGGAATGTTCCATTAAGTCATCCCTTTTTCATATCTTTCAACTTTTCAGCTGATTTTCATATTCAAGTAGTCAGATTCTACAACCAAATGGTTTTCAGATATTGGTGAAAGGATTCAGTGATTTTCCTGCCTATTCCATGTATGAAATGAAATGAATGAAGGCTAATTTGGGGTAACTGAGACTCTTAATAAGGGCAGGTTTCTTTCAGACAGGAAGAATTCAGTTGACATGATTTTGAGCTGAAAAGAATCTTAGAGCTTTATTTTACAAATTAGAAATCTGAGCTCAGAAGTCAGGTGATCTGCTCTAGGGGACCTGCAATGAGAATGCGGGTTTGTCACTTGATTTCTATTATCTCAAGTGAGCTTTCTGGACTTTTAAAAAATATTACTGGAGGGGGGAGGGGAGCTCTCTAGTGTCACAGGGTTAAATCTCAGCACTATCAAGCTATCAACTGCCCAGGGAGCTGACCCACATGGCGCAGCAGACCTCTCCTGCCCCACCCGCTGCTCCCCTCGGCAGTGGATTTCAGTATATCTGCCTGTCCTGCTCCCCATTCTGTCTCTGGTGAGTCCTCCCACCTCCTGCACCTCTGGCCTGCACCCCAGTTACTGTATGCATAAATAAAGAAAATAAATCTTTTAAAACAATATTATTTGGAATATGTTATTCAACTATTTAAACACTATTTGAATATACTTATCTGACACGACATCTTCTACATAATGCTGTAGTCCTCTGCAGCAGCTAACTAGAAAGAGAGGCTAAACCAGCTACCTTAGATTTAGACAGCTTATCATTTAGTCAACAGGGATGGTACAACAAGTCATCACACACGAATTGCCTCATAGGTCTTTGAATTTACTTATCCCGCAGACCAGGTCAAGGATAATCTGGGAAAATATTTTGAAAAAGAGCACGTGAGGGTGTTGGGTTGTAGCGTTTCTTACCTGGCATTTGCAGTGAGCAGCCACTAAGCAAAAAGAACCGTGAAAGAGAAATAGGACCTTCTGAGCGACCAACACACTCACTTTAGCAGCGTCCCTACAGCCTTGGTCAGATTCTATGTTGATATTGTCTGATATTTTCTATCAATATGATGGTGGCCTTGCAGAGTGATGGAGAAAGACTTCAAATGGTTTCACATTTTCCTATGTGCCTCGTGGTGGTGCCCTTTTATTAATCACTATAATGTCATGATTATTACTTTTTAAATTGAAGTACCACTGTTTGACACCCTTGTTAGTGTTTTCACTGTATGGAACATCCCCCCTCAGGTGTGGTCACTGTTGGGCACCCAACACTGAAGCACCCACAGTCTCCACCCCGTCCACTGTGGTCTTTCCCCACCTTGTTCTCACCCATCCCTTCACCTGCACTCTGAATGCCTCAGCTCTATGATCAGCCTTCAAGAGTTGGTTTTAAAGTTTGTCTTTCTCTGACCCTTGGTTTGGTTTCCACTTATAAGTGACATCATCCTGTATTTCTCTTTCTCCTTCTGGCTTATTTCGTTTAGCGCCATCCCTTCTCGCTCCATCCATGTTGCTACAATGGCCGGAGTTTATATTTTCTGATGACTGAGTAGTATTCTGTTGTGTATATAGACCAAATCTTCCTGATCCTCTCATCTGTTTTGGGACGTTTAGGTTGTTTCCATAGATTGGCTATTGTAAACAGTGCTGCGGTAAACAAAGGAGTGAAAGTTTCCTTTTCAATTAGTGTTTTTGTGTTTTTTCAGATAGAACCTGAGGAATGGAATTGCTAGATTGTAGGGCAGATTCATTTTTAATATTTTGAGGAATCTGTATACTATTCATAGGGACTCAACCAGACATTTCCACCAACAGTCTAAGAGGGTTACTTTTTCTCCACACCCTCGCCAGCACTTTTTTCCTGGCCTTTTTGTTAACTATCACACCGTACACAAAAATTAACTCAAACTGGACAAAAAGCTGGGATGTAAGACATGAAACCATAAAATACATAAGAGAAAAGGTAGGCAAAAAAAATTCCATGGCACAGACGTCAAGAGATGTCTTTGTGGATTCAGTCCTAACAGCAAAGAAAAAAAAGGATAATATAAACAATTGGGACCACATCAAATGAAAAAGCTCCTGCACAATGGGAGAATCTGTAAGTAAAACGACGAGACACCCTACTGAATGGGAGAAAATATTTACACACCATACACATTTCAAAGTGTTTATGTAAAAAATCTACAAATCACTCATACAACTTACCAATAGAAAACAAATAACCCAATCAAAAAATGGGCAAGGAGCTAAATAGACACTTCTCCAAAGAAGACACGTGGATGGATGGCCAAGACGTACATAAAGAAATGTTGATCAACATTTATCATCAGGGAAATGTAAATCAAAATCATAATGAAATACCACCTCACACCACTGAGAATGGCTCATGTTATAATGATAATTATTATAGTCTCTTTATGCTCAATTTTCAAATCTATTAGAATTATCTTCAAATCTATTTCCTTGTTTCAACAAGTCTTTTTCCCTTAAAAACATTTCTGTTCACTTACAAATGGTAATGCTTCATTTTCATATTTTCAGCTTAAAAAATTCACATTTTAACAGACTGATTTCCAAGTTGAAGTTAATATTCTCACCTGAGGACACAGTTTCTGTAGCTATCCCTAGAGAAACTCAAACTAATTAATTAATAATTGTTGTTCCAATCTATTACTGAAAATTTGCCCTTATCTTTAACCACCACAAACATCACTTTTTTTTCTACAATGAAGATTTGCTGCTTCTCACCTAGTTTCATGCATTCTACCAAGATATTCTAGCTTTTAAAAAATGTCCACTTTGCACAGCTGAAACTAAAGCTAACTAGACATAATAATTTGCCAATCTTCTTCTCCCCTTTTAAAGTATCTGTTTTGCTAAGAACCAGAGAAAGACAACTTTAAAAGCTAACCCTTGAGCACCTCCCTAGTAGCCTAAGGGTTAAGGCTCAGCACTGTCACCACTATGGCCTGAGTTCTATCCTGGCCAGGGAGCTGACCTACATGGCGCAGCAGACCTCTCCTGTCTCGCTCACTGCTCCCATCAGCAGTGTACGTCAGTCAATCTGCCTGATCTGTTCCCCACTTTGTCTCTGCTAAACCCTCTCACGATTACCACCCCCCACACACACTTCTGCCCTACATCCCAATTCTTCTATGCAAAATAATAATGTTAAAGAATAAAATTAACTCTTGAAAACTGCCTATAGAACTGAAGCACCCCAAGTAGGGGACGAGTAGGAACAATGGACCATGGTTTTGCACCAGGAAGATTTGGTGGCAGGCACCGTATGGGAGGTGATACCTGATGGGGAGACTCCTAATGTTGCCACAATGAAAAGAATAAATTACTATTTAATAAATAATTATTATTTGCTCCGTTGTGCTTAAACAATTTTGAGCCGAATGGATCCTTAGAAGCACCTCTAGCTCCATGTGCTAAATTTAAAATAAGATAATGCATGACAACAATGTCTGACTTGAAGGGAAACGAAAAATATTGGATGATATCACTTACAGGAAGAATGTAGGGCAACCAAACAGAGGGTCAAAAAAAAAAAAGACGAAACTTGTGGGCAACTATAGATCTTTGGCTTGAGGGGAGGCGGTGAGGGAGGAGAGGGAGAGGAGTCAGACGGGGGTGGGGGGGGAGCACAAGAGACTGTGGTGATGGTCACGGGTGCTGTGGGGGGAGATTTATGGGAACTGCACCTGAGGGGAGAAATCAGATATGCACAAAAATGAACAACAATGTAAGAAAAGTTAAAAATTATAAAAAGTAAAAAAAAGTATGGGAACATTTTTATTAAACAAACAAAAAAAAAAGAATGGCCAACTTGCTGAAGTTGTGACAACAGCAGTGTTTCTAGAACCTCACCTTCCCAGACAATTGAAAAACAGTGAAGACCAAAGACCTGATTTCCCACTGCTTTTAATGCTCAGTAGACAAGAATCCTAGCATGGTGTTATTTTCACATGATTCTACTACCTGTCTTTACTGTTTCACAAATCCTTCTAGAGTAATCAATATTACAGGATATTTAAGTGGAAACTTTTTTCTTCCACATTTGAAGATCCAAAGCCTGAGATAAGAGTCCTAAAATATATACTAAGACTTTAATTCAATCTATACTTTGAGAATTTTTTTTTTGTTTGTTTTTTTGACATAGAAAATCTGGGGTATAGGCCAGAGATGATGGGGGTAGAGGACTCCCCAGAGACACAGTGGGGAGCAGAACAGGAGGATTGACTGAAATCCACTGCTGAGGGGAGCAGCGGGTGAAACAGGAGAGTTCTGCTGAGCCCTATGTGGGTCAGCTCCCTGGCCAGGGATCGAACTCAGGCCATAGAGGTGATAGCACTGAGCCTTAACCCCTAAGCCACTAGGGAGGCCTACTTCAAGGATATTTAGAAGTGAGAAATAAGAAATGGGATGATTTGAGGCAGACTTTCTTGGGGAAGACTTCGGGGAGAGGAGTTGGGGCCTGGCACCATTTTCCTACTGCTCCTTGGCCAAGGAGGAGGAGGCTTGGATACCACAAGGGAAGATTCAGCTTTGAGTGAAATGGTAGTTTGGATAATTAAGAGACCACTCTGTAATTAGGGGTGATTGAAGCTATGGGACTGCTTTGACATTTCATCAGAGGCACCAAAGTAACTGACCCGCCGAGGAGGGTTTTACATCCAATGGAAGGAAATGCTGCTTTCTATTGGACTCTATTGACTTCTGCTCTTTCAATATAATCGTTCCACAAAGTAACCTTCTGTAAGTCAATAAACCTGTTCACTTAACGGACTGCTAAGATTAACTAATGCCTATTTATTAGCCCCCTCAATGATTCACTTTTGGCACTAAAGAAATTTAAAAAGTCTCTTTGCATTTGGTGAAAAACATCAACCATAGAGAAAAATGAATTTTCTCTGCATCTTGTCTGTATTTTTTTCCCTTTGATGATTTTTGAATATAGTGGAAGACTCCGTTTGTAGGTCATGTCCACGCATGGACTTGCAAGAGCCTTTACTCCATCCAGTCCAGTTACCTTCTGGGTCACGCATACATCAAAGGGTAAAAATGATTTTAACTTGAGCATGGCCAGGAAGCAGAAAGCAAAGAATCACCCAAGTGTCCATGCAGACATATTGAGTGCCAAAGGTCCGTGCTGACTTATGGCCACAGCTTTTACATCTAAGAGAGCCATTAGCATAATTGCCTTTTGGATCAGATGGAGGCCATTAGCCTTAAATTCTTTGCTGAGGACTAAAATGTCTAACTAATATCCCTTTATTCCACATTACCTTTCACTTGCTTACATAAATTATCTTCCTCTCTCCCAAACGTAAGAGAGGGAAAAGCATCTTTTTCCATTGGGAACTGCCGTGTGTGAATTTTATATAGGGCCTCTAGAGAAATTATTTCCCCTAACAAACAACTGCCTCTTCTACACACTGTTGGCAGTCTTTTCAGTCTTCAACCTTATTCCAGTTGGAGATGACACTTTCATTCCAGCATAACTCTAGATCATTGTTGGCACAGTGGGCAATCACGGAAGAGATCAGCTATTCTAATCCAACAAGTTGATTATTCACTCACTTGGAGCAGATGAGAAATCGCCACAGTGAGCATAAGGGAGTAAGCGAAGGGGGAAAGAATATTTGCCATCTGCCGTGGCACCATACCTGGACAGTGAGTGAGCACCTGAGTTCACCGGGCTCCTGTCAAAGCTGCCTCTCTCCTTGGGGTGGATTCAACACCACAGTGCCTCTGAACTGAAATATCCCCTCCACACTCATGCCTGTTTTATTTTCAGCAAAAGTCCTGTGTTTCAAGGCAACAGGATTTTATATTTTGGGCATTATAAATGAACTAAACCTTCATGAAAAATAAGGCTTCATCCAAGTTCAGACGCTGGGCTACTCTGCCATCTGCTGGTGTGTATGTGGAATGTTCACAATTCCTGTGCATTCTACTGGGGTTTTTCTCACATTTTCATTGCTTGGTGGGAAAGTTGATTTTTTTCTTTTCTTAATTGCAAACTAAAAATACTAAATCCATTTTAGGAAATAAAACTTTTTTGATACATGTTTTAATTTCTAATAAATTTTGATTAAAAGTTGTGACTATAGACAGTTCCCACACACCCACACCATTGTCCCCCATCGTTAAAATCTCAATTAGTGTGGTACATTGTCATACTAATAATGTCAATGTGCTTTTATTAAAGGAGAAATGGATCTTTAAGAATAACAAATGCTGCTCCTCTTGTTATCCAGAAAAATGTAGGGTGCCAAGCACAGGTGAGTAATACAGCTAACATTCTCATCCAGCAATGTGTTGTTTTGTATAGATCACCCCACATAATTCTCACAACAACCTGCAAAATAGAAAATACTGCCTTGCTATACCTAGTTCCAAAATTATCTCACCATGTATGATACCTACAAGGTCCTGATAACGTTATCTTGTTATACTTAGTTTCTAAATTATCTCACTATGCATAATACTTACCAGGTCCATTCATGTTATAAATGGAAGGACATCACCATTTTTTATAGCTGTATAGTATACCACTGTGTGTATACTACATCATCTTTATCTGTGCATCAGGACAATAAGGCTCATAGTAATGCTGGCCCTAATTTAAGAGCTCTCTGACCTTGGACAAATTTTATTCAATGTACCTCTCATAAATGTATTTGCAAGATTACAATCAGTGAAAATACTGGGAAACATTTAGAAAAATCTATGGCATATATTAAACATATAATAATCCCTAGGTCTATCTGAGGATAGAATCTATACCTAAAGCAACCATAATATACTAAGGAGTGTTCTGTTTTTGTTTTAATTAGTTAAATAATTTTTATTGAGTAATGCTATTATAATTTTCAAGTGTACATTTTTAGAATCAACATGCATATATGGTACATTAAGTTCATCTCTAAACTTTGAATTCTATTCTTTTCCATACCATTGTACCCTTTATCTTGATTCATCTCTGCCCTCCCAACCCTTTCCCTTCTGATGAACACTAATTGGTCCCATAATTCAAATTATTTTTTTAATTCAGTTCATTTGTTTATTTTCAGCATATACCACATTTGTGAAATCATGTGGCATTTGTCTTTGTCTGGTTTATCTCACTATACATAATACCTACCAGGTCCATCCACATTGCAAATGGAAGAATGTTACCTTTTTTAAAGCTGTATAGTATACTACTGTATACATACTACATCATCTTTATGGTCATCAGTCAATGGTCACTTAGTTTCTAGTTCTTGGTTACTGTAAATAATGCTGCAATAAACATGGGGGTATATATATTTTTGAATTAGTGTTTTTGTATTTTTCAGGTAACTACCCAGAAGTGGGATAAATGGATTATATAGAATTTCTACTTTTAATTTTTTTAAGCAATCCCTATATGTCTTCCCCAAAATGGCTGCATCATTTTACATTCCCACCAACAGAGTGCAGGGGTTCCTTTCTCTCCACATCCTCACCAATATTTGTTTCTCTTTCTTTTGGTTGACAGCCATTTTCACAAGTGTACAGCAACATCTCATGGTTGCTTTCATTTGGATTTCTCTAACAATAAGAGATGATGACCATCTGTCATGTGCCTGTCCGCAGTCTGTGTGTCTTCTTTGAAGAAGTGTCTATACAGATTCTCTAACCACTTTTTAGCCAGGTAGTTGAGTTTTATGAGTTCTTTGCTTAATTTGGATCCAAAGCCCTCATGGTATGCATGATATGCAAATTTCTTCTCCCATGCATCAAGGTGTCTCTCTGTTTTGCTGCAAGTTTCTTTCTCTGTATAGAATCTTTTGAGTTTGATGGCCCATTTGTTTATTCTTGCTTTTCTTTCCCTTGCTTTTAGAGTCCAATACCTAAACAAATCTTCCACTCCAAGGCTGAAGTCAAGGAGCATATCACCTATGCTTTCTACTATATTTAATCCAAGTATTTAATCCATTTTGAATTAATGTTTGTGTGGTGTTAGTGATCTAGTTTCATTCTTTTGCACGTGGTTGTCTATTTTTCCCAACACTATTTGTTAAAGAGACTTTCCTTGTTTAGAGCATTTTTATCTACCATATTTCCCTACCAGATCATCTAGCATTCTAGAAAAAGGAGAAAATCCATCTTTAACTGTTTTCAGATATTTGAAGGGCTTCTACTATGTGGCCCAATAGGTGAAACTTGGATCAGGGATTATTGGATACAGGGCAAGGTTTGTTATAATATAAGAAACACTTTCTTGGTCCTCCCTAGTGACCTATGGATTTTCTTAGCACTGTCACCGCTATGGCCTGAGTTCGATCCATAGCCAGGGAGCTGACCCACATATGGTGCAACGGACCTCTCCTGTCTCGCCTACCCACTGTTCCCCTCAGCAGTATGTTTCAGTAGATCTGCCTGTTCTGCTCCCCACTCTGTCTCTGGTGAATCCTCTCACCTCCACACCTGTGGCCTACACCCCAGTTTTTCTACACAAAAATAAAAAAAATATTAAACACTGTTAATGGGGTCATTTGAGAAAGGCAGGTTGCCTTGAGAGGTCTAAATTTCACCATGGACTTAGCTGCTTCAATGACGTCTTTGGAGCTGACAGGCAGAGACGACATAGATGGATGGCAGCTGACATTCAGCTGGTGGTTAAAGAAGGACTTCAGTGTCGCTGACAGCCAATGGCACTATATTAGTTTCCAGAGTATTCTCTAATTCAGACCTTTTAATAACTCCAAGCAATCTTTCTTTCCAGTTTCAACTAGAATATAGTCACTAAACATAGAAACTAACTTAGTACTTAAAAGAAGGCCTCCTCCTCAGTGGCGCAATGGGTTAAGCACAGCACTATGAAGCTATCCAGAGCCACTGCAGCACGAGTTCGATACCCAGCCAGCGAGATTCCCACATGGTGCAGCAGACCTCTCCTGTCTAGCCCGCTGCTCCCCTCGGCAGTGTATTTCAGTCGATTTGTCTGTTCTGCTCCCCACTCTGTCTCTGGTGAATCCTCTCACCACTCTATACCTCTGTCCTACACCCCAGCTTGAATGCATAAATAAATAAATCTTTAAAAAAAAAGAAACTAACTTAGTATTTAAAAGATTTTCTATTTATAAATACCAAATCTACATCTTTCTACTCAGATTAATGCCCTGCCAATTTAATTTTTAAAGGATTGATTGTTTTAACAATATTGACATTAAAGAAGTTACAAAGTCAATAATTCTAAGCATAGAATACATAGAGAAGTTGTTGATCTATTACTGTTCTAGGAAAGAAACAAAACCACTATTTCCTGGAGGAAAATACCGGCTTTATCCGCTCATTAGGATGACCTACTTCTTGACATGTGGCTGTAATTTATTCTACCACTTACCGGTGATGTACTTACCCCAGTTCAGAATGAAAAATAAAATACTGTAGTCACTTAAAAGGTTATATGAACTTCACTTAAATGCCATGTACCACATATGAGAAGGCAAGACCCCTTTTATGACAAAGGCAAGGCTGGGCAAAATGAATCCATATTTCTATGGTTGCTGACCAAGCTGCATTCATGGGCTTACACTTTGGATCTTGATGCATTAAGAAAAATGATAAATGATAATGGGATGACATTAAGGCATAATTGCTGAACTAGTTCTTTGGCATCTGCTGCAGTAAAGGTAAATTTAATGGTACATTGCATGCATTGGTGGTTTTCTATTACAATTAAATATGTTTTGAAATCAGCCACGGTTTTTGCTGGTGAAACTGAAAAATATTTTACAATTAAAATATGGGTATATTCAATCTATTTTTTAGGTAAATCAAAAACTCCTAACATTATTCCTTCTGTTTAAATATCATTTTTCTTCTTTTATTTATTTCTGCATCACTTTGAGAATATCTAAACTCTCAAGATACTAGCTTTACTCCTTATCTTCTCTACTTTTGCTTTATATCCTATGTTTAAGCTGCAGGTAAGCCACTTAAGGTTTCCTGTTATGCCACACCCTTTCATTCCTCTGTGCTCTGAACTCACAATTTCTTCTCCTCAGATACCTTTTCTTTCTTTCTATGTCAGGACACTCCTTTTCAGAGTGTAGATAAAAGTTCCTTTGTGCCAACCCTTCCATTCAGCTTTGATCATTCTTATTGTAGCACTGTCTCAAGTATACGTCCATTAAATCTATCAAACTAGGTTGTAATTTATTTTTCCTTACATGAATATTTCCCTCTTTAAATTAAGACCACTTTGAAAGCCCAAACAGAGTCTCTTTGATATTTACATCTGTAGCATCTAACACATCTCATAAAATATGCATTTTTGCATGAATAGAATTAATTCAAAGGACACTCAGCATTTTGTTAATCTCCCATGACCATTATTGCTTAAATTTAACAGGAAAAGAATACAGAATAAGGTCCAGATAAATTTAAGCAAAATACCCAAAAATGAGGCTTTTAGGAACTCTGAATTCTGCAGTATTCATTGGTTACAGAAGTTAATTACCTACTATGTGATTTGATTAGTAGGACTTTAACTTTAATGTAACTGAATATTCAGATCAACACTCAATAGCAGCCATTTTGCAGTTCTCTCACCTGTATAAAAATTGAACCAACCATTCCCATGTTCATTTCAAAGGACAATTTTAATTGCCCCAGAGGAAACAAAACAAAACAAAGCATTTCCTAAGTAAAAATGTTATAATAAAATAAAGATAGAAACACATTCTAAGCATAGCAATTATTGTCTAACTTTCAAAATGGTGATTGTGTATAAAAAAAATCCTGGTGTTAATGTACACATGCTTTAAAGCATAGCCATATTTTAATCTAATTGCATTTCATTGTGGTACTATTTTTTAACACTAGATATGAAACTTATTTTTTTCTTGTTTCTTATGGTGTAAGGTAAGATCATTTATTTGAAATCTTAGTTATTGATGTAGGTCTGTAATGCCATATATTTCCCTCTTAATACTGCTTTTCCTGTGTTCTTTAGAATCTGGTATCTTCTGTGATCATTTTCATTTGTCTCCAGCTATTTTTTTTCAAATTTTATTAATTTGTCAGTAATTTAGATAACTCAGTGTGTGTGTGTGTGTGTGTGTGTGTGTGTGTGTGTGTGTGTGTATTCAAAAACATTTTGTTAGTCTTTACACATTTCTGTTTTTTCCAGGTTTCTTTTGTGGTTGATTTCTAGCTTTACACTGCTGTGATCAGAGAAGATGCTAGATTTAATTTCTATTTTCATTTATTTTTCAGACATGCTTTGTGTCCCAGCATGTGATTTATCCTTGAGAATACTCTGTGTGCACTTGGGAAGAAAGTGTTTTCACTTTTTGTGGGATAAAAGCTCTCTATCTCTCACACACTCTCCTGTGTGTCTTCTCTGTACAGTTTGTCTTCATGTCTGAAGTCCAGGAGATGTCTCAGTTTCAACCAAGGCACAAGACTTTCTAGGTCTTGTGTCCCTTTATTTAACTGTAGATGTCCCTCCCAGGAGCAAAAAGCAAGGAACTTCCTTCATATCCATCTCAGTGACTGCTTTCAACATACTAATTTTGTTTTAAACCAGAGTGATTTAGCTTACTGAACATTGTAGTCCTTTTGCCTTTAGAGGAGATGGGAATAATTGCTAGTATGCATTGGTGAGGCAATTAGATCCATGACCCTTTAAAACTGTTTTAAGTAATTGTAAAGAGTCAATAATCATTTAATACAATGAATGGACCATTATAGTTATGATGCTTTAAAATTAATGTCAAGCAAATCACTCTTAGATCAATGAATATTGTCTGTGAATTACATTTTACATGATGCTACTTAGGAATAATTTATGTGATGATCCAGATTTGTAAGTTCCAATTAGGTCAGAGGTTTTCATAGTCAAAGATAACAAAATATTTTCCCAAATAATTTTAGGCTTATTCATCACATAGCTATGGCACTTAGACTTTAAACGAAGTTTATTTATTTATGGATTTTGTGTTTCTAAAGTTAATATTGTTGAGAAAAGAAAAGCAGCAAATAATTCATTGACTGGATATTTTTACATCCTTGATTTTTGTTGTTTATGTGATTTAAGAAAACAAGCTAAAATGTCTGCTTAGCTCTTTTTTTCATACCAAAAAAATTACAAACTTATTTTTCTATAGCGAAACAACTACCTTTTGGACATTTTCTATATAAGAGGCCTATGTAGAAATAGAAATGAGGTTTCAAGATCATTTGGTGCTTATGGTGTATTGAAATATAAAGACCTTTTATGAGTTCAAAATAAGGAAAACAAGTCTGGGCAGTATGTGTTTATTTTCATCTTTCAGATACTCCCTAATGATAACTACAAGGTTCTCAGAGAAGCGTGTATTTGTTTTCAATGCAGTTTTAACAGGATGAAGGGAAACTTCAGCTTCCTTCATGCTGCATTTCTAATAATTCCTTCCACCTACTTACCAATGTGAATTGTCACCCCTGATTTATGTTCATTAATCAAAATAGCAAATGTTTGTGGAGTGCAAAATCAGGGTCCAGGCTGTTGTCTGAAAATGTGATCAATCACCGCTGATTGGCATTTTGAGTTATACTCCACAAGAATGCAGAAAAGCAGATGCTGGCTGGGAACAGCAGAAAGCAACTTTTGGACAAGAGGCTAGCACTGTAATGGGCAAGATGTGAAATGTTTACAATAGAATAGGCTACAAATTCTGAATTTTGAAAGAAAAGAACACATTTAGGCAAATTACAGGGAAGAACACGTTTTTAAAAATCCTACTTATATGAAAGATATTCCTTTAACACAATATTGAGTTTAATTAAAAATGCTACTTTAAATTTTGATTTAATAAGACCAAAAAAATAGGACTTGACCTATATATTTTATAACTAAAGGAAAGTAGTTAAGCATAATGAGAAACAGCTATTCATACGTAGAACAAAAAACTTGGAAGATACTTAATCCATCGTGTTCTACTTTCTGCTTATTGGAAAGGGAAGTAGAGAGTAGATACAGTGAACAAGCATTTTTTAACCTCTAAATATAGTCATTCCAGAACAAATAGCTATATTATTTTAACCTAATGAGATGAGAATGTATCTTATACTTTGAGGTATAAATAGTATAAAACACAAAAGAAAAAATAACTAAAAGCAAATTCTGTAAGTCAAACAGAATTATTTGTAATCCTGGAAACGTCCCTGTCGTTCTACAAGGTCATTATATTTTAGATTTCTAAATAATAATTTCAGACAAAATTTCAAACTACTAATAAACAAGGATTTGATTTTTTAAAAGGATTTATTTTTATTTATGCATCTAAGAATGGGGGTCTAGGCCAGAGGTACTGGGGCAGGGGAGGGGTGTGTGTGTGTGTGTGTGTGTGTGTGTGTGTGTGTGTGTGTGTGTGTGAAAGAGGATTCCCCAGAGACAGAGTGGGGAGCAGAACAGGCAGATTTTTGAAATCCACTGCTGAGGGGAGCAGCAGGCGAGACAGGAGAGGTCTGCTGCACCCTCAGTGGGTCAGCTCCCTAGCCAGGATTGAACTCAGGCTGTACCAGTGATAGTGCTAATACTTAACACTAGGCCATCAGGGAGATCCTGATTTTGCATCTTTCTTTGGAGTCCCCCAGAAACAGCAGAGCCTAATGCAAATGGTTACTGGTTTGTGGAAAACAACAAAACCCAGCGGATGTGCTGTGAACTCTGGCACCCTGTAACCCAACCTGCAGGAAATTATACCCTTTTGACATAAAACTTGCTTTCTAATATTGACTCTCAAATTGCTCAAATAAATCAAAAACACATTTTTTAGAAGAAATCTACTTTGAATAATTTGTTTAATTTAGATCAGAGGGGTTTTCCTTCTCTTTTGTTTCCTTCTCTTGTAAAAAACTGATTTTCATAAAACCAATCCGTCTCTGGAATTGGGAATGCGTCATTAGCTATGTACTGCACACTCTGGTAATAAAAGTTCTGCTGGAATCAATTATGTTGGGCTGCAAGAAGTTATCTGCTTCCTGTACAATGCATAACATCCGGCTTAAATAGTATCAACATTAATAAGCTGCTCTTAAGTTTCTATATAGCTTTCTCTGGGGAGAATTTGTTACTGTCAGTCAGCTGTCAAATGCTTATAGTATGATTAATGAGTCATATTTAGATGATTGACAGTGAACGTCTACTTTATGGAATGTGTCGATCATTTTTATGGTTGCTTTCCATTTTCATGGACACTAGCAATACTGTTCTTAGCTTTAAATCCATCATAACCCCAACTCTGCTTGCTGTTGGCCATTAGCTACAACAGAATCTGAGGAAGATTTCATTCCATTTCTTTTTCACTGCCCTGGGCTAAACTCTTTAGATCTAAGGTCAGTCCCCCTTCCCCCCGCCCCCACACCCCCAGTCTTGATATGAAAGGACTGTCTGTGTCCCTGAGAAGTTCATTCCTGGCTCAGGGAGCTTCTTCCCTCTGCTAATGTCAATCCAGAACAGACTCATTACAGTTCTAGGAGAAAACAGAAGTCCTAAAATAGCTCTTCAATGCCTAGTGTTTTCTTTAAATGTTTCATTTTTTTTTCAGTGAATATACTTTAATTTATAGGATTTAAGACAGGATTTGAGAGCGTTCTTTGCTATGCTGTCTCGTGTTTTCACGTAGAAGAGTTTATTAAAGTAAAACCATGCTAATGACATATTCCAAATTTTATTTTAATTAAATGAAACTTAAAGGATACATTAAATTATATACACTACTTGATTGCATGAATTAGGATATGTTCTCAACTTATGAATATAACTTAAGTTGATGATTGAGTACATGTCTTGCCATTATTTATATATCACACATGCAAACTGTATGTCTTTTATTATAAACTGTCAACTTAAAAAGACACCCATAATTTCTTTGTGTGTGTGTGTGTGTGTGTGTGTGTGTGTGTGTGTGTGTGTGTATTCCTTAAATTTCAAACAAGCTTCCTGCTCAATTTAAATGAATTTTTCACATTACATTGTGGGGAAAAGGTCTTCTAAAATAAAAATCAAAGACATTGATGTTATCTATTTGTATGTAATAAATTAAAAATATATATGTAAGATTCATAATGTTAAGAAGCCCATGTTTAAAACTCCAGCAAAATAGAAGCAGGGTTATTCTGTCCTTTCACAAGTATATCCTCTCAGCTTCAGAGCAATATTATATTGCCCTCTAATGGATTTTTTGAGCATTACAAATCACAATGTAGATAATAAGAAAATGATAAAAAGGCTACATTTTAGAGATGCTATGAAATTCCCCAAAGCTACAACTAATATAAGGTTGATCTTAATTCACATTGTTATATTTTATTCATGCTGATTTTAAAAACAATTAATGTAATCATCTTGTAAATTGTACACACTCAGGTTGAGGTTTACTTTTGTAAGTCACTTAATTTTTTTGCTAATAGAGATCATTGTTAATTGCACTAATGAAAAGTCAATGTATTCAGTGTACCTCCAACCTTGGTAGTTACATAACAAGAAAGTGAAATAGTTTTAGTGTGTTTTCTTTTCCTAAATTGAGACATTTGTACATATACACATATTCTTTTTTTTTTTAAGATTTATTTATTCCGCATAAAAGAACTGGGGTGTAGGTCAGAGGTAGGGGGTGGTGAGAGGATTCACCAGAGACAGAGTGGGGAGCAGAACAAGCAGATTGACTGAAGTGCACTGCTGAGGGGAGCAGCAAGGGAGACAGGAGAGGTCTGCTGCGCCATGTAGGAAGCTCACAGGCCGGGGATCGAACTCGTGCTGCAGTGGCTGCAGATAGCTTCATAGTGCTGAGACTCAACCCATTGCACCACCAGGGAGGCCCTATATATACACATATTCTTAACTTTACTTCTGTATTACCAAATACTTCTTAAGATTCACGGGATTGGGATTCTAGACCAAAGGTGTTATAGGGATGGTTTCTTAGTTAAAGCTTAATCAGCAGTCAGGTCAGTACTCCATCAAATGTTTAAAAGCATGTGTACAGGTTAGACAACCTACTGCCAACACAGGGAGCTGGGAGGGGTAACTTCATACATCTTAGTATATGGGATTATATACAGTAAATATTTGCATTGCATGAATTAAGCTAATAATTTGAATTATATTCAATATAAGCAGAAAATTTATTAAGATTGCCAATTCTTCTTATTAGTATTTTGCTTTTACATAGTTGGTGGACCTATTTTCATTTTCTTTAAATTATAAAATTCAATAAAGATGAATTTTATCAATATTAATACATTCCTAAAAACAAAAATATTAGCACAGCTGAATAACTGTGCATTTCTTACTAATATACATATGTATATGATCACATACACGCATACTTTTTGCTTGTGAGATTCATTATAGGAATTAATAATAACTTTAAAGAATAATTAAAGTGAATAAATTAGCCCATTCCATGATTTCCCTTATCCAATATACACAAAATAAACACAGATCCTGTGGCGGAGGATTAGGTACTTTGGTGATGAGTGTGGTAACACACTTTGAAAAGGTGTGAACCCTTGCTCTTTTATAAAACATACACAGTGTTATAAACCGTTACCTCCATTAAAAAAAAATCCCTTATGATTTATCATTGGTAACGTGAGGTAATCTTTCAATTGACTTGTTTCTTAATCTAAGATTTGCCTTCAATCGAATTCTAAAAACTCAGACATCTAATCTAGGCTTGCTTTACTGACCTACATTTACCTTTGATCACTTTCACTGAAAATCAATCTAAAATGAAATTTAATTACTAAAATAATCCAGCCTAGGCTGGGAATGTTTTTTTTAAGGTAAGTCATCTCACTCGAAATCAAGGATTAACATCCATAAAACAAACACCATTCCTTCCTAGTCTCAAGTCCACGGAAGCATCAATAATTAACAGACCCCTTCTTGCACAGGGGCTATAAGAAACCTGAAGGCTCTGCACAAAGCATTGAGCAACTGCTTATCAATTAACTGGAGTCAGCATGCAAGTCAGTCTCTGCTATCTCTGTGCTTAGTACTGAGACTTCTCCAAATTCACTGCTGTCGATCACCCAACCAAACAGCATTTCTTTTATGAATAATTTCCTCTCGTTTCTTCTGCCAAAGGTCATTTTTATGTTTTTCTCAATGCCAGCTCTCAGTCAGCAGCGATTTCATCCTTTTGGAATCTAAGGTGATTGACCTTCAAAAACCATCCAAATTCCACTTCTTTAAGCTGCATTCCAACCAGCACAAAGTTATTGCATGAAGAATTGTTGTAAGAATTGTACAAGTTGGGCCTCCCTGGTGGTACAGGGGTTAAGTCTCAGCGCTATCAAGCTATCATCAGCCACAGCAGCTTGAGTTTCCATCGCCGGCCAGGGAGCTGACACACGGCGCAGCAGACCTCCCCTGTCTCACCCACTGTTCCCCTCAGCAGTGGATTTCAGTAGATCCACCTGTTCTGCTCCTCACTCTGTCTCTGGTGAATCCTCTCACCCCCACACCGCTGGCCTACACCCCAGTTCTTTTATGCATTAAAAAAATAAAATATATAAAATATATCTTAAAAAAAAAGAATTGTACAAGTTAAACGCTATTGAAATTAGTTTGGTTTGTTTCTGTATCTCTCACTAATTTGAAAGTTCCTGATGATCACAAACCTATTTGTGTCCCCAGGATAAGGGTGCAACATTTAACAAAAGGACACTTAACAGAATCTTCCTAAAGGAACCAAATATCTAGTAGCACATCAGACAAGCATCTGGGAGGCTTTGGGCGCTCGTGGGGGACTGCTCAGCCCAGACTCTGCCGTAACACAGAGTGTGGGGACGCTCCTTCAGCAGGCAACACTGTGACAATAATCACACCTTCCAGCACTCTGCCATCGTTGTTGTTAGGAAGGAGAAAGAGTTTCAGAAGTGCAGATGTCGGAATTGAACCAAACATGCAGGGCACTGAATCTAGTATCTGGAAGACCTGAAGGGATGCCAGGGAACCATGGGAAGAGGAATTGGAAGGATGCAGATGGGAGAAACCCAATCACAGGATAAGTGACCACCTTTCAAGGAGGAGCCCTCAAGTCCATCTTAGGCATGAAGCCTGACCCTTCCTCACCACCGGCCTTTACCCCAGCTCACCACTCCAGCCCTTCCCATTCCCACGTGCTCAGTGGTGTGTCTGTTAGTACAAGAGGATGCTTCTCTTCCTCGCATCACACTTCACCACAGTGTTGACTTCATTCCAAACAATAACAAAGAAATAAAACTACTCTGACAGCTTATGTAAAGAATGGGCTCTGACTCCTTTAATTCATAGATCTTCACTGAGTTTTAACTTCTGATGCAGCATAATTCATGAAGCACAAGCTATTAGGTTTCCAATAAACAATTCGTGGGGAATGAGTTTTACCCATTGGACCTTAGGTGGATTTTAAAGAAAGCTGTAACTGGTTCCCAGTAAGCACTGCCATTTACATTCTTCCCAAGTATACTAAATACTTTCTAATTTCAAAATACAGCAACAATTATGATAAAAATCTACGTGAATTAGTATGAAGAATTCTAGAGAATTCCAGAACCTGTAAAAATTTTGTATATCCCTACAGTCTCCAGGATAAGAGAATTCCTTATCTTTTCAAACTAGGACATACTATAGAATTCATGAAGCAACAAAATAAATAGAGTATCTTTCTGGATCATCAGTTTTGCTCAATTAATGGCAACATGTTGCTTTTTAATGAAAAAAGGAGAGATATTTCATGGAGCTTAATAAAAAAAAAAACAAACCAAGATTTAAAGAAATATCTTGATTGCAGGGGGTTGCTTTGTAGTAAATCAGCAGAACCCTGGGGTTAGAAGCTCATTATTTTCTGTCATTAGAGGTCTTTCATGTGCAAAGCGTGAGAAATACTAATGTTTCTCTGTGGGGGAAACAAAGAAAATGCAGAGTATGGATGATTCAAGTGATGATTTCAATTGTACACAAGTTCATTTAAAATTCTTTGTGTTTTTCTCTTGTTACTTTTAATATAATGATATTGTCTAATCTCTTAGGGCATATAACAGATCCACAAAAAAATTCTGATATTTGACTTTCCTTTTTATTTGTTAGTATAGTAGCAGATATTCATTTTAATATCAATAACTGTGTCAATGACTAATAATTACATTACACTGACTGCACAATGCTGTTATATAAAAAGGGGAAATACACAATCTTATCTGAGTTTGTGTCCAGTTAGACTCACAACTTAAAAGCAATACATCATGAATTTCCTTAAAACCTGAGTTAATCTTATTTTAAAAATGAACTACAGTGCTTCCACTCATGGCACTAATATATTTCATCAGAGACCCCAGAATACGACATTTCTATAACATCTGTTAAAAAGAGAATTAAGACTAAATTGTTCCCATCAGTTGTACCAAAATGGATACAATCCATCTGCCTCTGCGGGATACTATACCAAAGTACTGCTAAAAAATAGAATATGTAAAATATTCTGCTCTATTACATAAGTTTTAAAAAAGATGAGCAAATCTTTCTAAAAATATTATCTAAAGTATTATCCAAAAAAAAAAAAAAAGGCAGTCAAAAGATCTCTTTTAAAATGTGAATTTAATGGCTTTCAGTATTTTTTTATTTGCTAGAAAATACATTGATTTCTGGGCCTCCTTGTGGTCCAGGGGTTAAGTCTCAGGGCTGTCAGTACTGTGGCCTGGCCTGAGTTCAATTCCCAGCCAAGGAGCTGACCCACATCTGGCACAGCAGACCTCTCCTCTCTCACCCGTGACCCTCAGCAGTGGATTTCAGTGACTCTGCCTGTTCTGCTCCCCACTCTGTCTCTGGTGAATCCTCTCAACCCTCTGTACCTTTGGTCCACACCCCTGCTCTTTTACGCAAAAATAAATAATAAAAGTCTTAAACAAACATTGATTCTTTTTTTTTCATTGTTTTTTCTTTATTTATCCATGTATGTTAAGCTCTAGAAAAGGTAAGTTGAAGCATAGCATGCATTTGAATACTGAATGCTATATTACAAAAAAAAAACATAAGTAAACAGCACGAGAACAACAACAATAAAACAGGTAAGTGGTATCATATTGGTTTCTCTCTATAATTTTCTTCCTTGGTGATGGGTATGAGGTGGCAACATAATTTTTTTTATTATTATTTTTATTTATGCCTTTTATATTGCTGTGAATTCCCCGTAAGTTTCCCACCACCAATTCACCCATGAACCATCACCATAGTCCCTTGAGCTCTTTTCTCCGCTGTTTTGGCGCCTCTTTCTCCCCCTCCCTTGCAGAATATCTCTTATTTATGGTTTCCTGCTAGTTTTTGTTTTCTGTGTTATTTTCCCTTCCTGGCCTCTTATTTGGTTCCTCTATATGTCCCTATATATAAGTGAAACCATTTGATATTTTTCTTTCTTCTTCCGGCTTACTTCATTGAGCATGATCCCTTCTAGCTCCATTCATGTTGCTGCGAACTACATAAAAACATTGATTATCATTAATCAAAACCAAAAATATTTATTCTCAAAGATTTGAAAGATTTATTCTCAGCTATTCCTTTTTTTTTTAAGAATTATTTATTTATGCATATAAGCCAGGGTACAGAGCAGAGGTGTGGGGTGGCAAGTGGGCTCACCAGAAACAGAATGGGAAGCAGAACAGGCAGATATACAGAAATACACTGCTGAGGGGAGCAGCCGGCGAGGCAGGAGAGGTCTGCCGCACCATGTGGGAATCTCCCCAGGTGGGCGTCGAACATGCGTCGCTGCTGCGCCACCAGGGAGGCCATATTCTCAGCTATTCTGAACAAACCAGTTTACCAGCAGAACTCTAAAGGAAAGTAGAAAGTGACCTAGTATAACTCTGAGCTGTTCCTGCTAGTTCAGTTTTCTCAGAACCTTATGAGAAATACAGAGCAAAGGGATGGATAAAAGTGACACTTCAATTTGTGTAGATCTAGTTGTAAAATAAATAGAATTTATCAGCATAATAAGTGAAATAATTACTGATAAAGATATCAAAAGACAGAAAACTAAGCTGATTAGTTCAAAAGTAGCCCCCCAGCCTAATTCACTTGTGAAATAATGACATGGCATTAAGTAATTAACCCCTTTGAAGGTTTTAGTTTTAATTATTAAATAATTTTTAGACTTGTCTCTTAAAGTTTTTGTCCACATATATAATTATACTCTGCAAAAAATATCATCTGAGAACCAAAACAGGTTTCACTTACAGGTTTTATTCTATTAGCAAGAACAGATCCAACCCTCAAGTCTAATTTCAACCAACACAAAAAAGTTTTTCAATCCCAACATTTCTTGATATTCTTGTCCTATTAAAATGCACTTTTTAAATCTTCAGCAGCTATATTTTATGAATACTAAGTGACAGAAATATCATGTGAGCAAATATATAAATATGTCTCTCCCTCTTTCTGCATCTCTTTTATTAAGATGAAGATTTCTATTTGTAAATTTCAGTCTATTTTTATGTCTATTTTTTACTGTATCTTCCAGCCTTTTTCCAGTTATTTTTTCCTTTCTTTTCCCACCTCCTTTTTCCGATTTTACAAAATACGATAGGTTACTGGTGCTGAGTTAGTAAACACAGCGTGATCACATACCCCTGAAGAGATATGATCCTACATCCCTAACGTACAGTGTTGTAAACCAATACTACTTCAATGAAAATATTTAATTAAAAATGTTGAAGAAGGGCCTCCCCGGTGGCACAGCGGTTAAGCGCCGCACTGTGGAGCTGTTGGCAGGGGCGACGAGAGTTCGACGCCCGGCCAGGGAGAATCCCACATGTCGCGGCAGACCTCTCCTGCCTCACCCGCTGCTCCCCTCAGCAGTGTATTTCTGATCTGCCTGTTCTGCTCCCTGCTCTGTCTCTGGCGAACCCTCTCGATGCCCCACGCCTCTGGCCTGTACCCCAACTTGTATGTATAAATAAAAAAAATAAACCTTTAAAAAAGAAAAGAAAAAAAATGTTGAAGGATTATTTTGTTTCATTATAGAATTATTTACTGTTGAACTATTTTATAATACTAAAAATACAAAGATGAAGATAAAAATCAGTCATTTACGACCATCACATGATTTCGCTTCTCCACTCTTCTGTGTGTGTATTTAAATATGGGATAATTTCTAAATGTAGGCAATTGTTTCAAAAATTGACACCTCATACTGTCGTGCTCTCACTGTATCACCCACTAGTGCTTTTACCAATATAAAACAACATAAAAAACAAACAAAAAAATAAAACAAAGTCTGGGTTTTTCTGTTTTTTTTTTTTTTTTTTTTTTTTAAGATTTATCTTCATTTATCTATGCATACAAGAACTGGGGTATAGGCCAGAGGTGCGCGGGTGGGGGGGGCGGAGAATTAACCAGAGACAGAGTGGGGAGCAGAACAGGCAGATCCATTGAAGCACACTGCTGAGGGGAGCAGAGGGCGAGACAGGAGAGGTCTGCTGCGCCATGTAGGTCAGCTCCCTGGCCAGGGATGGAACTCAGGCGGTAGTGGTGATAGTGCTGAGATTTAATCCCTAGGCCACAAGGGAGGCCCCCCTCCCCACTCCCCTGTAAGGAAGCTTTGTTTTTTAAACTTACCTCAAGATGGCCTGGGGATGATTAGATGATTACTTTTAGATTATAGTAAAACCTTTACTATAATGTGTATGCTATGCTAAATAACAAAGTTCAATGGTTTCTGATCTCTTTAGCAATGTAGAAATGCTGATTTCTACTGATCGGCTTTCTGTTCTTATAGATTTGCTTAGCTTCTTTAAGTGTTTCACGTGAATGAAACTTCTGTGTCTGCCTTTCCTTGTTCAGGAGATGTTTATGATTTGCCTGTATTCATGGTTCATTCTGTTTTTATTCTTGACATCCATTGTTTAGACATACCAAATTTATTTCTCCATTTGTCTGATGGTGGGCACTGGAGTTTCTTTAGGATTACTACTGCTACAAAAAGAATGCCTATACTTGTTTGCATTTATTTCTAGTAAATAAATGGATGGAACTGGTGGAATTACTCATCATATAGTAGAGTATGTATAACTTTATGAAACATTGCCAAAAGTTCATAAATCACTCGTACTGCAATTCTTATTTTAAACATAAGATTATTAATGATTTATTTTATTTCTCAAATTTTACAATGTTTGTTTATGGATTTATTGATCTATATAACCTGACCACACAATGCAGGTCAAGGGGTAAGGGTTGATGACTTTATCATAAAGCATTTGTATGAAAAGAAAGCAAGATGGTAGTAGAATAGTCAAGAAATTTCTTAGCATGTTATAAGCACAGCATTTCAGAGATTTTTTTAGTTTTCCTAAAAATGCTTTTTGGGAGGGAGCAAAGGCACACAGCTATCCTGGTCATGGCTGCCTTTCCTGTTCAGTACACTGTTTCACTGAAGACCAACTGTTCATCTCTGTTAGAACATGGGATGAACCAGAAGTTGAGGCTAATTACCAAAAAAGAAAAAAAAAATCTTTGTTGGCCTGGGGTGGCTAGAAGGTGGATTGTATGATTTCTTGGGCTTGAGAATGCTTCACAACAAACCCTAGAAATCTTATTGCGGAGTTGAGGCTCCTAGATGGGGAGGGTGGGGAAAGAGGGCAAAAGGGAAAGGGCCAAAGAGACTGCAGTTGGGGATTATAGTGCTTTGGTGGTGAGTGTGGTGTGGTAGCCTGCATCTGAAGCAGAGTGCACTATCATGATTAAATATCAAGATTAAATTAGTAATCATGATTACTATCATGATTAAATTATCATGATTAAATTAGTAAAGTACAAATTTTCTCTATTGTTATCATCTAAAAGAATTGCATAAGGGATCAGTGTAAAACAAACTGTTCTTAGGGGCTTCCCTGGTGGCCTAGGGCTTGAGTCTCAGCACTATCACCACTATGGCTTAAGTTTGATCCCCAGCCAGGGAGCTGACCCACATGGCACAGCAGACCTCTGTCTTGCCTGCTGCTCCCCTCAGCAGTAGATTTCAGTAGATCCACCTGTTTTGCTACCCACTCTGTCTTTGGTGAATCCTCTCAACCCCTCTACCTCTGGTCTACACCCCAGTTTTTCTATGCAAAAATTAAAAAAAATAATTAAAGCAAGAACTGTTCTTAAACAAGACTTATATCCCATAAATATATTTGCTGGGGTACACTGTAGGGAAATTTGATTGAGGACCCCCAAAAAATGATGGGAAAATTTAAATACACCACACACACACACACACACACACACACACAGAACTTGCCTATAAATGAAAAAAGTCTACATTTACCAAATCCAAATACTATCCCTATGCAGGATCTCTCCTTTCTCATTAGCACCCAACAGTCTTGTGTTACTACTATCTTTGAGCAGAATAAAGAAATAGGGGTGTCAAAAGCGAGAAATCTCAATAGCAAAGAAAGACTGCATACTACTCCATCCAGGCAAGTCAGCTGCGGAGCACTCTTTTTCTTTTTTTCTGTTAGTTTTGTTTTTTTTTTTTAATTGACGGATTATTAATTCACTACACCTCATAAGATCTAGGGGAATAAGTTCACTCTGCTTCAGACGCAGGTTACCACACCACACTCACCACCAAAGCACTATACTCCCCAACTGTAGTCCCTTTGGCCCTTTCCCTTATGCCCTCTTTTTCCACCCTCCCCATCTAGGAGCCTCAACTCCACAGTCGGATTTCTAGGGTTTGTTGCAAAGCATTCTTAAGCCCATGCAGTGCTTCTTTCAACTAGGGCTGAAAATAACTTGGTTAACCAGGGAGTGATGTGTTCAGAGCATCAAAATTATGTTCCTACCACCCTCCTTCCCACCATCCATTACTTCCCAAAACTATCCATTCAGCTCCCTTCTTAACCCAAGATAAATTCAATAATAAAGCCGGACATCAGGTTTTATCACAATACACTGCCATATGCCAAAGCATTAATTGTGAAATTTCCCTGGTACAGATGCTTCCTCCCCCAAACAATTTTGTTTGATAAGTTATATATAATCTTTACAAATTCCCCTCTACACGGACATGTTTCTTAATGAGTAACAAAGTACTTCCATATAGAACGTATTTAGTATTGGGCCTCTCTGATGGCTTAGGGATTAAGTCTCAGCGCTAAAACAGCTCTGGCCTGAGCTCCATTCCCAGCCAGGGAGCTGACCCATATAGGGCACAGAAGACCTCTCTTGTCTCAGCCGCTGCTCCCTTCAGCAGTGATTTCAGTAAATCTGCATGTTTTGCTCTCCACTCTGTCTCTGGTGATTCCTTTTACTCCTGCACCCCATACCGCTGGCCTACACCCCTGCACCCCATACCGCTGGCATACAGTTTTGTATGTATAAATAAATTGAAAAGAAATTAAAAAGAAATGTATTTAGTATCCAATATACTAACAAGCAAATGTATCTCTTATGGTATATCACATTTCATGGGATGTTTTACATACACATATATCTTCATATTCAGGCATTGCATATTATTTTTTTTTAAAGATTTATTTATTTATACATACAAGCTGGGGTACAGGCCAGAGGCGTGGGGCGGCGAGAGGGTTCACCAGAGACAAAGCGGGGAGCAGAACAGGCAGATCAGAAATACACTGCTGAGGGGAGCAGCTGGGGAGGCAGGAGAGGTCTGCCGCACCATGTGGGATTCTCCCTGGCTGGGTGTCGAACTCGCATCGCGTGCTGCCGACAGCTCCACAGCCCAGCGCTTAACCGCTGCGCCACCAGGGAGGCCCGCATATTATTGTTTTTTAATTGATTCTGTGTGTATCTTTCTCTGTGTGTGTGAAATGCATAGATTACTCAGCTATATTTTACTAAAAAGTAACAAGTTTTTACTTCAAAGCAATTAAAAAAAAAATATCGGGAAATTGGAAATGTCCGCCATTCACCTAAGAATAATGCATCTGAATGCTTTTTGGTCATTACCAAGCAAAGGTTATCTGCATACAAATGAAAGTTGACATTACATAAACTTCTCTGGGGAAAATAGTTTATGCTAAGGAAATTACATATTGTAAGATTTTTTTAAATGTTACTTTATAGTGGAATCATTTACAGTAAGGTATTCTCCAATGGTGTATATGGATGTGTCCTATACATGGAGATATATAGAAAGAGGTATATATCTCTCTATCTATATGTATAATTTTGAAATGTCTTTTTCCAAGAATGTAGGCAGACTGCTTTCCAGATGTTTGCATTTTTGGTTAATTGTTATATGTGAAATATGTTAAGGCTCGGAGTAAATGTCAAGACCGGCATACTGCAATCATTAACATAAATGAACTGTGCTCTCTTGACAGCCTAACATAATGATTAATTACTGCCATTTTAAACTCTCAGTTTCACACTGGCTTTGCTGAGTAGGAGGACAAAATCTCAGGTATTACTGTCTATTACACACTAACTTAATGGATTTAGCTAGTGAATGTTAAGCAAACTTATTTTTTCTGAGCAATTTAAATATAATTTTGTTATTTGTGAAAGTCCCAATTAGCAACTTATTATGTGAACGTCATAAAACCTACAGTGCTGTGAGCAAGATGATGAAATCTGACTTGTCTAACCAGTTATGATTCCAGTACAGAAACTCTTGATACAATATGATATAGTTTTATAAATTTTATCCATTATCCCAACTTTTACTTTGGGTTTTGTCTCGTCTGACTCTAAAAGTATTCAGCAAAATGTCTCTTGAAGCACATCTATAATTTTCACAAATTATTTCTTGCTAAATCAAGACAAATGAACAAACAAAAACATTACAGTTGCACATCTTCTGGGTAACATCATTTTAAGTATAATGAGCTGGTGAAATAAACCTGCAACAATTAGCTTCATCCCAATTCTTTAGGGACTGCTGCCGGCAGGTCACTTCCTGACCGCCTAAAACAATAATTCAGTGAATTTCACATCTATAAACTTCCCAGCACATGGCTGGCAGCCAATGTTTTCTGTAGCAGAAATGCCTGAGCTTGTACAAATGTCCAAATCATCTCAGGATAGATCTGATTCTTATGAAATCTTAGTTTGGGTCTGCATCTTTTGAAACAATTTCCAAGTATCAGTGTTCTAAATTAAATACCCCAAAGGCTATTTCTCTACTACACAGGAGGGACATTTGTTCATCAGCCCCCTGCCCACCCAAAAAAGCAATCAGCAGTCAATGAACCTGCATTAAGTAACTGCAAAGGTCAGTGGTGTGTCCTGGCATGTATAACAACCAGCTGGTTAAGACAGATTCTCCGAACACACTTTCAAAGATTGGAGAGTTCATTTAGGGGCTGAGATTTGCATATCTAACAAGTTCCCACAGAATGCCAATTCTGCCAGTTTTCATACCAAGCTTAGAAGACAAGGTAGTAGGAATATGATTTATGACCTCTTTCTGGAGCTCCCAACCAGAAGTGAGGCACCATTCCTACTACCTCCAGAACATCATTACTTAGCACCTTCAACTTTGGACTGTTTTTATTTGGGTATCTGTTACTAAATGTTTAAGTCTTTCACCAGCATCACATTCCTCATAGCACTTTGAGGATATCATGGATCTTCATATTTGTTGAATGACAAAATTAAGGAAGGAGGGACATTAATTTCTACGGGATTGAAAAAAAAGTGTAGCAAAATATCTTAGCTGAAGAGGTTTTATCTAACAGACATTTTGGATGAATCAAGAAAAAAATGTACAAAGGATATTAGAGATTCAGCAAAGAACATTATTCTTGGAATTTTTTTCATTTTAACATTGTGATGATGCTGAATTTATGTAATTTGAAGAATTTTTCTTCTGGATCTCTTTCTCATTAACTTTAAAAAATAAATTTATTGTTTATTTTGATTTTTTTTTAAATTGTTGTGTAGAAGAACTGGGGTATAGGCCAGAAGTACAGGGGATGAGAAGATTCACCAGACACAGAGTGGGGAGCAGAATAGGCATATCCACTGAAATCCACTGCTGAGGGGAGCAGTGGGAGAGACAGGAGAGGTCTGCTGCACCCTATGTGGGTCAGCTCCCTGGGAGGGGGATCGAACTCAGGCCATAGCAGTGATAATGCTGAGAACTTAACCCCTAGGCCCCCAGGGAGGCCGCTCATTTACTTTTTTTTTTTTCACAACAACCAGCCCTTATACCCTTTTAGCCCTTTCTCCCTCTTTCCTCCCTCTTAACCTCAGAAGTCTGTCTTTCTTTTTGCTAGTGTCCATTAGTTTATTTCTTTGTCAAATTGTCCACTATGTAAATGCCCAGTATTCATCTTTGTCCTTCTGGCCTGACTACACACAGTGTCCTCAAACTCCTTCCATTTTGCTATTGATGGCAACATTTTCCCTTTCCTTCTAGCAAACAGTATTCCCTTGTGTGTACACATCAATCCTCTATTGAAGTATCCTCTATGGAGTATTGTGCAAACAATACTCCAATCAACATTATAGAGCATGTGATTTTTTGATGGTTTCATGGTCTTTGGGTAGACCCCCTAGAGTTTGATTGCTGGATCATATAAATGGTATTTGCTATTTTTACTTTTTTTTTTTTTTTAAGATTTGTTTATTTATACAAGCTGGGGTACAGGCCAGAGGCGTGGGGCGGCAAGAGGGTTCACCAGAGACAGAGCGGGGAGCAGAACAGGCAGATCAGAAATACACTGCTGAGGGGAGCAGCGGGCGAGGCAGGAGAGGTCTGCCGCGCCATGTGGGACTCTCCCTGGTTGGGCGTCAAACTCACATTGCGAGCTGCCGACAGCTCCACAGCGCAGAGCTCAACCGCTGCGCCACCAGGGAGGCCCCATTTTTACATTTGTAAGGTGATCCAGGCTATTTTCCAAAAATGACTAACTCAGTTTACATTATCAAGAACAGTGTAACAGATTTCCTTTTTCTCTGCATCTTCTCCAGCACTTGCTGGGGGTCTTTTAATAATGGCCAATCTCATGCACGTGAAATGATGTCTCATTATGGTCTCGACTCGCATCTTCCTTATTAAGAGCAATGGTGAACATTTTTTCACTTGACTATATCATCTCCAGTGAACTGTCTGTTCAGATCTGCTGTCCATTCACTAACTGGAATATTTTTTGAAAGTGTAAGATTGATTATGTCTTTGTGTCTCGTCTATTCAACTTTTGTCAGTTATGTAATGTGTGAACAGTCTCTTGCATTCTGCAGTATCTTTTCAAGCTACATTTATTTTCTTTTAGTGTGTAAAAGATTTTTAATTTGAGGCAAATCCAATTTTTTATTTTGGCTTTTATTTTTTTTTCCATAGGGGGCAGTTTCCAAAGGCACATTTATTGTTGATGTCATTGATAATATTTAATGATGAAAAACTGATAACATCATTGCCAATGTTTTCTTGTAGGGCTTTTATGGTGTCTCTAATCCACTTAGAATTTATTTTTGTGTAGGGAGTTAGAGAGTAATCCAAGTTCATTCTTTTATATGCAGCAAACCAGTTTTCCCAGCTCCATTTGTTAAAGAGACTCTCATTTCCATATTATACAAACATGATTCCTTTATCATGAATTAAGTATCAATACATACATGGGTTTTATTTTTGGGATTTTCATTCTGTTCCATTGATCCGTGTACTTATTTTTATGCTCATACTACATAGTTTTAATTACTGCTGTTTTGTAGTATAAAGGTTCCATTTCACTTCTTTTTTACTCAGAATTGCTCTTATGGCTCCATATAAACTTTAGCAATTTTTGTTCATTTTCTTTGAAAAATATTGTTAGTATTTAACGGAGGGGTTGTATATCATTTTTGATAGAATAGTCATTTTGACTACATTGATTCTCCCCACCCATTATCATGTAAAATCTCTCAGTCTCTTTATGTCACAATCTATATCCTTTAATAATGTTTTGCAGTGATTGTTATATAAGTTTTTCACCTCCATGGTTAAGTAATTGCCTAAATATTTGATTTTTTTTGGAGTGTGAATGAAATCATTTTCTTATCTTTTTCTACTCATTGTTTGTATATAAAAATGTAAATAATTTTTGTATGTTGATTTTGTGTCCTGATGCTATACTGTATAAACTTACTGTTCCAATAGCTTTTTATTTTACTTTACATCATGTTGCTGTGAACTAAAAAGATACAAATACATGGTTTTTATATTATGTACATGTATACTTAACACCTACTATAGCATATTCATAAAGATACATGTACATATACATGTGTGTATAATTTCTACATGGTCTTAACTAAATGTTGGAGATAAGCATTTGCATTTGGCCAAAGCATGTGCAAGTTTTTATTTTACTATTTTGATAAAATGCATGATTTTTACACTATGACATAAAAGTTAAAGTGAGGAAATGTGCATTGTGATTTTGATCCTGTATTTGTTTTTTCTTGAGCTCTCTATCAGAAAGTACCATTTCCTTCCACTAAAAATGGGAAAAAATTAATTGATGTAGCCCTCTTTTTCTTCCTATTTGTGGTGTTTCTCAGTAGGTTGTAGGAATGGACTATGGATAGATCTTTTTCAGAGATTTCAAATTCTGAGATGGTAGTGACCAAAACTTACCTCTATGGTAATTTGCCCTCAATACTTGATAAATGAGCAAGTCAATAAGTGTTAGATTATGCAGTGTGGGAGAGGAAGATAGCAATTGCAACAGGCATTCTCTGTGGGCCCAGTGAACCTGGATCTGTTCAGTATAATGGACTGACAATAGGCACTGGCTGGGATTAATTTAAGTTTATTGGTTCAGTCAGTCAGTTCATGAATATTGAATAAATGAATGAATGAAATGAAAAGAAGAAACCCTAACCATTTCTGAGGTTTCCTTTTAAAAGAAAACCTATAACCTAATGTGCACAGACTAGCAAGTCTTCAAATACTATGCTTGAGACCGGTTTAAGAAGTTTCTGAGAGATAATGGCCAGTTACTTTTTAAGTGAAAGCACAATATGTATATGTGTGTGTGTGTGTGTTACATTTAATATTTATTTTATGTTAATTAGTGCCCACTTCTTCCCAAAAAGTACTTTTTGCAAAGAGCCTAGGATACTGATCTATGTGTTCATATTGCAAAGTGGAGATTCATATTTGATAAGCGTATCAAACAGGGCATGGACAAAGAAGAAATAATATAAATAATAAAGAATTTGGAATTATATAAATTATACCTTAGGCAATTGTTGGCACTGGTTAAATAATTCATATATGATCCTTGTGTCTGATGCTGGACTAATATCAATAGGGCAGAGAAGTGAGACAGAAACATGGACTTGAAATGAGGAAGAGAAAGAACAACTAGAACCTGCAAGCATGAGGTAGGACCTATAAGGTTGAAGTTAAACCTGCACTGCTTTCTCATTATCACATTTTCAGCCTTATGATACAGGTGATTTGTAGGAGCAGCTGGCACCTTTATCATAGAGATAAACACAAGCGTGACCCAGAAGATGTGTCAGGAGCTCCAAGACATGGGTCAAGTGGCTGCCTCCCCTCCCCCCAGAGGTCTAGCAGAAGCTGCAGGAACTCAGAGTCCAGTTCCTGTCTCTTGCCAACAAGAGGGCAGCAGATCTGTTACCATGTATGTGACCTGTAATTGACTGGCCCTACCCTGAGCTTCCAGAGGAAAATATAACTGCTGTTTCTCTTCTGCCTTCCAAATCTTACCAAAATTTCTCATTCATTTTCACTAAGAACTAACAAAGGAAAGGAATTCTGAGAGATACGATTCCAGCTCAGCCTAGATAAATGTGGGCATCATGAAATCTTAGGAGTGGCAGAGGCTGTTATCAATCCAGGATGGCCCCGGAAGTGTTCAGAGTGATCACAATGAGTGACTACTAATAAACACATATCATTTGTCTTCACAAATATGAGGTCACACCACTAATAGTTTATAAGAGAAGAATAGAAAAAATATTTGTAAACCACTATTCTATGCCTTACGCCATATTTAATTCTTTATTATCACTACATTATTTAATTACACCACAACATTCAGTGTAGTTTTCTATTTCCATTATATAGATGAGAAAATGGAGAAAGGATAAATTATCGTGCTAATGGCAGACCCAAGGATCCGCTTAAGAGAAACAGGTAGCAAATTTCCATGTTTCCACTGATAAAACATTGACTTTAAGACAATAAAGCACCGATTTTTAAGACAGCTTGATTGTCATGTCTTTCAGAAGAAGGTTGTTTAATCCCTTTAAACAAATCCAAAATCTAGATACGCAGAAGCTTGTGGTGGCTTCACACCTCTGGGGGGGGGGGGGGTAAAGTGGGGCAATGAGGCAAGGGGGGTAGTAGAAAAGCACCAGAACAGGGAAATTCCCCAGAAGCAATTATAAAAGTAAATCTCCCCCCAACGGTAACAGGCTCCTCCCTTGGACCCCCTCCTGCTGTCAGGAGTCTCTCTTGCAATCAGCCTGAGCTTGCTGACCTCAGTCTGTGTGTCGGTGACTGTTCCTCATTCGCTTGAAGACAAGAATCCGCCCCATCAGCAACATCCTTGTAGTGAATGGACCTCAAAAAATTAGATTTTAGCTTTCAGCATTTATGTATGAGGCTGATAAAGAACAGTTATTACATCCCTTACATTCTGACATGGTCCTTGCACACACGTGTAAGAATCGTACCTTGGGCCTCCCTGGTGGCGCAGCGCTTAACCGCTGCGCTGTGGAGCTGTCGGCAGCAGCGATGAGAGTTCGACGCCCGGCCGGGGAGAATCCCACATGGTGCGGCAGACCTCTCCTGCCTCGCCCGCTGCTCCCCTCAGCAGTGTATTTCTGATCTGCCTGTTCTGCTCCCCACTCTGTCTCTGGTGAAGCCTCTCGCCGCCCCACACCTCTGGTCTGTACCCCAGCTTGTATGTATAAATAAATAAATCTTTTTAAAAAAAAAAGGAATCGTACCTCCATTATGGTGTTGATGCTGATAACAAGAAACACGTATTTTGGAAAGATAACCCACAAAAATACTTCCGGCAACCACCAGCTAGAATGTTGTACATGCTTACAATTCATTTTAACCCAACTATAATAGCAATATTTACAAAGACAAAATTTCAAAGCAGTGAGCAAGGTAGAATGTGGAATGAATAATACAATCCACCATGTTTTCAGCAATAAGAACTGCTGCCTGTTTTACTAATTTAGTCCATCTTGCCCAAATGTACAATATGTGCTCTTTCCCCCTCCACATTAGAATTCTTTAAAAGGGAAAACTGATTCCCATAATGGAGCTTTAAGATTTAAACACTGTCAAATATGCTTTCCTCTATAAATTTTTAAGGCCAACCCTCTACAGATTTTGCTTTTAAAAAATTTTAGAGAATTGCTTTGTGTACATCAAAATTTTGAATTTCATAATTTTTACTTTTCACTCCTCTAACCTCTCCAGCAAACATGCTGTCCAGACAAACAACAGAAAATACAGAGCTGTAAGAGAGGCTAAGCTGACTTGCCACCGTTTAATTAAAAAGAAATTGGAATTCTTAAAAAAATAGCTTATCTGGGGCCTCCCTGGTGGCCAAGGGGTTAAGTCTCAGGGCTATCACCAGGACAACCTGAATTAGATCCCAGCCAGGGAGCTGACCCACGTAAGGTACAGCAGACCTCTCTTATCTCACCCACTGCTCCCCTCAGCAATGTATTTCAGTCTAACTGTTCTGCTCCCCATTCTGTCCCCGGTGAATCTTCTCACCCCTAGCACCTCTGGCCTACACCCAGTTCTTCTACAAAATAAATAAATAAATATTTATTAAGAAAAAAGAAAATCACTTATCTGAGGTTTCGTCACCTTCATAACTGCAGCAGAATGTGGCACCGTTTGCCCCATAGGTGCTCATATAATTTTTGAGCCATTATACTATTTCAAAATGGGGAATATAGAACAGGTGACAGCTTTGTACCCAGAACCATTAAATTAAATTTTATTGTACTTTGGAAGGTGAACATATCAGTGATAGTCATAAAATTATAAAGCACTTCTGTTGAGACATTTATCTAGACATCTATAGCAACCAACATGGCCAAAGAGAAGATAATCCACAAAGATGCCCACTTTAAATGTCTGTATTTGGTAACCTAAATTTTATCAGAGATTTGATATTTCTTTCTTATAAGGAAAAAATAAGGACTATAGTTCATTTTAAAGTATTATGACTGACTCATTCATTTCATCAACTATCTTTGGGTTATATATTCTGTGCACCTGAAAGGTCTTGATTGTTTTGATTTCCAGATTTCCCTAGCAGTGCTTACAAGGGAACACAGTGACCAAGGGGATGTAATGTGACCTAGTCGTGTTCTCATTTTCACTTTTTGTTTTTTCCAATGATGTCAATTTTGGGAATTGTAATCCTTCTTGTCCTCATTTTTGTAGTCTATGTTTTCATTTGTTTTTTAATCTATAAATGTATGTGCATTTGGATGATACCATTCTTCATCTTTAGAGCATAAGATAAAACATTTTCAATCTTTTCTGTGCCTCTCTCAATCAATCGATTTATAAAGAAAATAGACCCAGATGCTGAAAACAGAAATTGTTCTTGGCTATGTAAGAAAATCCAAATGCCCCTTCTTTTGTCATTTCTTCCTTATTCTGTTGTTTATGTTTAAATACAGAAAGAAAAACAAGCTACTAGAGTGGGAGAAAAATAAAATTTAAATCTAGGTCAAATTATAATAATTCACTCATAGTGGTGGTACGAAAGAAAAATAAATCCCTGGACTGTCATGCAGTATGACATCCAAGCCTATTATCCCTTTAGCATCTCCCTAACCCACACCACTCCTGTCTGATCTTCCTGCTTACAATCTCTTTCCTTTCATCTCTAATCCATGTTTTATAATGCACCAGGATAAGCTTCTAGAATAAAGACTGTGCCTATTTAAAATCTTTTGATGGATCTCCTCTACTTATAAAATGAAATCACAAAACATATTGACATGCCTCCAGCATTCTCTATAACACAGCCCTCAACCTCACGTCCACTCCATCCATCTGCTCTAGTCCAGCCATGTTAGACCTTTGACCATTGCTTAGCATATATTTTGGGTACCATCTCCCCTCTCCCCAACTCTGTAAAGTCTTCCAGCCTCTTGACACATCTGATATACCAATTTCTTCAGGAGGCTTTCCTTGATCTTTAATCTCTGCCAGAATCAATCTTTCCCTCCTTTGTACTTGGAAGGTGCAAAAGAGACCATCCCCTCTCTCACTGACACTTGTATTTAATCTCATCACATCAAGGCTAGCCTTTCTCATCTTCTGGGTTGCAGACTACATTGGATAGGGGCTGTATTTCAATCACCTCTTCACTTCCTTTTAATCTAGGCACTCAATAAATGTGAGTTAACTGAATGGTAAAAAATATTGTAAATTTAATAGAGTTTATTTTCTTTAGGAGTAATACTGATTCTGGAAAATTTTATGCTGCAAATTTACATAACTGAATGTCTCTATATAACTTTGCTTGACATTTGAAAATTCAATAATGAAGACACGAGTGTTATGTATTTGAAAATGACATTCTGTAACTGATGCCTGGTTATAATCAATTTAGTTAAACAAATCCATTGAAGGACCTATGTCTACATTTCATCAGAGGTTGCAAACCTGTGGCCTGTGGGCCAAATGATCCTTGAAACCACATGTGTGTATGGTTTGGCCCACAGAGCATTTTTTAAAATTGGAACCAGCACTTAAAATCGGATGTTTTACGTATAAACGAGATTTCTACCTTTCTTGAAAAAAAATGTAGTCTGGTCTTTCTGGATGGACCCACCTATTTATGGAGGGTACCTGGTCTTCCTTGGTGTTTTGAATTTGTGGCTTTGTTTAACATAATTGTTTCTCTTCACCCTCTTCATGGTTAAATATTTTTAGGAGGGCCTCCCCGGTGGCGCAGCGGTTGAGCGCTGCGCCGTGGAGCTGTCGGCAGCGGCGACGCGAGTTCGATGCCCGGCCGGGGAGAATCCCACGTGGAGCGGCAGACCTCTCCTGCCTCGCCCGCTGCTCCCCTCAGCAGTGTATTTCTGATCTGCCTGTTCTCTGCTCCCCACTCTGTCTCTGGTGGACCCTCTCGCCGCCCCACGCCTCTGGCCTGTCTCCCAGCTTGTATGTATAAATAAAAAATAAATCTAAAAAAAAAAAAAAAAAAAAAAAAAAAAAAAAAAAAAAAAAAAAAAAAGAAAATGACTGATGCATTTAAAAAATAAATAAATAAATATTTTTAGGAAATGCTATAATTTATAAATTTATAAAGTCTGTGCTCACATTGTTTTCAACTTTGTTTAATTATTTGGATTTTTTTCTTGTTTTTTCCAGTGGGTGAATATTGTTGCAAAATGGAAAAAATGGCATATTAATACATCAATGAGAAGAGCATAGAGCATAAAATATCATCATCATGGCCAAATCAAAGAGTTAATATTTGATTGTACTACATTCAACATGTGTGTTGAACAATATAAAATTGTAGTGAACATCTTCAAACCAGTATTCTTAAATTCTTACTTCATAATTGTGAGCTAGAGCAGTCATATTTAAGAATACAGCCTTAAAGTTGTCTCTGATAGACTTACAGATAGCTGTATGTTTAGATAAACTTCTAGCCCCTTCCAGTGTAGCTTGGTAGGGACATTTGCACAGACTGGTGGCTGGCTTCAAAGCTGAGGCCTGAAGAGTGCCAGCAGTGCCTCCTTCCTTAGTCCCTCAGTGGGTCGACTTCAATTAGTCTCATATTTACTCACTTGTGCTCATTCACATTTCATCTTTGAAGGCTGAGACAGACAGACTCCATCTGTCATTGGGTTAAATAACCATGTCCAATTTCAGGAGATTCAATGAGCAAGAAAATATAGTATGATTCAACTTTTAAAGAACACACTTAAATAACAACTGAAGAACACCCTGGAAAAGAAAACAATGGTCTTGAGTGTTTTTGTGAATGTGATTATTCTGTCTCATATAAGATCCAGACTCCACGTACAGATAAAACGCAAAGGTTTCTTATGTGATCATGTGGGACTACACCCTCACCCCAGAAATGCAGAAGCCCCCAATAAACAAATGCTTCCTTATAAGACGCCTACAATTGTTAGACAAGGTAGTAATTGAATACTTTCCTAAGAGTTCTTCCACACTGATTTTTTAAAAAGATTTATTTATTTATGCATACAAGAACTAGGGTGTAGGCCAGAGGTGGGGGGTGGTGAGAGGATTCACCAGAGACAGAATGGGGAGAGGTCTGCTGTGCCATGTGGGTCAGCTCTCTGGCTGGGGATTGAACTCATGCTGCGGTGGCCGGTGATAGCTTGATAGCACTGAGACTTTGACCCCTGTGCCAACAGGGAGGGCCCTCATACTGTGATTTTTTTAATGTTTCTCTTTTTTTTTTTTTAAAGATTTATTTATTTATACAAGCTGGGGTATAGGCCAAAGGTGTGGGGTGGCGAGAGGGTTCACCAGAGACAGAGCGGGGAGCAGAACAGGCAGATCAGAAATACACTGCTGAGGGGCGCAGCGGACAAGGCAGGAGAGGTCTGCCGCACCATGTGGGATTCTCCCTGGCCGGGCGTCAAACTAGCATCGCGAGCTGCCAACAGCTCCACAGCGCAGCGCTCAATCGCTGAGCCACCAGGGAGGCCCCTTTAATGTTTCTCTTTATAAAAGGTATCTACCCAAACCCTCTGCTTAGGTCTTGGAATTATGTTTTATGCTCTGAAAAGTATGCTTGAACTTTTGTATGATGGTTTTTCTGATCAAAGATCTTGAGTTTCTATCTTTCCGGCTACTTCATATTCATATTTTATATGAGAATTCCAACTACATGAATTCAGAGAAATAACTCTACATTTCTTGAAGATAAAGAAAAGTAGAGATTTCAGTAGTTGGTAAAATAATTTTGCAAAATAGGGTAATGGCCATATTCAACCTAATTATAAAATTAACATATTTAATATAATCATGTTAATAATATATAATTAAATATTTTTGAATATTTCTTGAATGACATTATGACATTATAGACAACCCCACAATTTTAGAGCTTTACACAGAAAAAGTTAAGTTAATTATCAAGCAGATGCTTTTGTACAGTGCTCTGTGTTTGACTTCTGGAGGATTCTATTAGTGAATGATGGACTCATGAAAAGAGCTATTTTTTCATAAGGTCAACATTGCTCTGTGATGGAGTCCAACCAAAGAGGGGTTCTGGCTAGCTCTTGAAATGTATTTCTTTGCTATCCATCTCCTCCTGTTCCAAAGATGTAAGTATAGGGGTACCTTTATCTAGGAGCTAAGTAAATTGCACAGTGTACTGGTACATTCTAAGCCTGGATAACACAGTGGGTGAATAGGCCCTTACATATCCAAAAATGGTATATGGAAAAATAACACAGGGGTCTTTTCCCACTGTACATTCTGTGCATAGTGAATCAGAGTGTATAATAACACATCCTCTCCTTATCGTCCTATACAGGACAGGTGAGGCTATGTGGAAATCAATTTATGCCCATTTTATTTGAAAAGAAGTATGTTGGGCTTCCCTGGTAGCACAGGGGTTAAAGTCTCAGTGCTATCAAGCTATCACTAGCCACTTCGACATGAGTTCAATCCCCAGTCAGGGAGCTGACCTCTTCTGTCTCACCCACTGTTCCCCTCAGCAGTGGATTTCAGTCAATCAGCCTGTTTTGCCCCTCACTCTTTCTCTGGTGAATCCTCTCACCATCCCGCACACCCTTGACCTATACCCCAGTTCTTGTATGAAAATAAATATGTTGCAATAGTACACAGAATACTTAATAAAAAAAACATACATTTAAATTTGAACATATGCTTCTTATATACAGGTCTCTAGATTTTTTAATCTAAGTGGGATTGGTCCTACAGGTAGAAGTCCATCACACCTTTATATTTTTCTTAAAACAGCCTCCTAGGCACAGGCAAGTTGCTTACATCTATGTTAAGGAATAGAGTAACAAAATTAAAATAATAAAACATTTTTCAAATAATTCACTTATTGAAATGATTATAACTTCAGTGATTTTAAAGTTGAGTATTTTAACTCAATTGTATGCAGTACCAGTATATTTTCAAAACATTTCCGTATCATACGCTGCATTTTTCAGAACGCAGAACAATTACAGATGGAGACTCATCAGTTTGTTTTCACCAGATCATTCATGTTGGGTAGCAGAATGAGCAAAAATGAAGACCTAGTCTAGCACCTACAATTGACAGATAAGGAAATCACAGCTCAGAAAGTAAGAATGGCTCATTTTCATATATTGTCATGTCAACACAACCTCAGGCTTTCCCAACATACATTCCTGAGTTAAAAACAAATTAATAAAATTTAAAACCACGAAAGTGACTAATTCCTAAAGTCTAAGAAAATACCACATAGCACAGTTGGGAAATGCCATTACTCTGGAGTCCTCATGCCTCCAGGAAAAGCTATTTGTGTGTCTCAACCACTCTGACACCAGGGCAATCTGTTAAATAGAGGCAGGTTAGCTATCTTATATTGTGTGGTGTTTTGCTTTTGCCTTTGCTATTTATGTCAGAAGGGAGCAAATCCAATCATTTCTGCAATGAATGGTGTCATTGGAAAATTAGGCAATGTAAATGCCAACAAATGAGTTTTTAAAGTTGATGACACAAAAGCAATTTCAACAACACATATTTTACCCTAATAAAAACCTGAAAAAAGCCATCGCAAAATTTACAAAGCCCATTAATGATAATAGAGCAGTCTCATTGCTCAAGGACTTATCAAGCCTAAATGGGCTCCTAGCTCCCAGTATCTGCTCAGCCCTAATGGGTGTTGTTCATTTAAAATGCCCTATTACAGACAATAGGAGCTCCTGGATGGATTTCTGCTCTATTATTCCCTAACAATTCTTTTTGAAAACTCTCCCTCTTCTCTCCCCCTCTCCCTCTCCCTCCCATCGCTTCCCCCACTTTACCACATAGGAGGCAACAGGAATCACTTTCAATTAATTCTACTCTACAAGAGGTAGACAGCTCAAAAACAATACAAAGAACATATTGTTCTTTTTGGATGTGGCTGAAATACAGGTTTTCCATGGGGAAAAAAAATATTAGCTGTGTGTTACAATGAACGACTATCCATATATGTAACTATTACAAATAGCTTGGAATAAGAGTTGGAAGTGAAAGACAAAAATCTACCTTTTTTTGAAAATGTCTACAAAAATCAAAACTGTTGAAAAGTAACAAAATAATCTGGAAAAATATGAAGATTCTTCAAGACCTCTGATAACTAATGAAATACACCTTCCTTGAAATCTACTGTTTCCAAGGATGGCAAAATAGGACATGATTTGTTCTACTCTGTTATTACAAATCATTAATCATAACATCATTTATAACTTTTCAGTACTGATGCAGTGGATTTTTTTTGGCTATAGACAAAGGACGGAAGCAGGAATTTTTAAAAATCCAGTAAGTCAATAACCCAGCAATTACAACTAATTCCTCTGGGATGTATTGTATGATTTTGACTTTAGATTTTAGCAGAAGATGCACCTTCCCAATTATGCTTTCTTCAGACTAATTAATACTCACTATTATGCTACAGTTTGGATCAATTGAGTGGTGAGGAGAGGGTTTCAAAAGACAGGCAGTGGTAAAAATCTGCAATTGATAAAATCATAGGTAGTATGTGCCCTCAATGTAATTTTACATAAAGCTCCCTATTGTATGAGGAGACACTGCCTCTGACCAAGGACCAGAGAGTACATGTCCCCATGTGGTCAACTTAAGGCAGAAGGAATCTCATTGTAAACTGTCCCGACAGAGTGCCCTCCCCAGCAATCACATCCACTCCATTCAAACTAGTATCAGGTGTGATTTCTGACTTACAGGAGAGACAGGGATAGTGTGAAAAATCGATTACTTTTGACTTATAAGAGACCCCTGGTATAGCAATACACACCAGGTTACAAGCCATCTCCATTGTGCAGAACCATTCTTTCCAATAAATAGAAAATGAACATGAAAATAAATAGCTCATGAGGTTTTAATGCACATCTTGATGGCAACAGTTCAGAATACTGTGTTGCATATTTAAATGTGCTCAGAGAATAATTCTGAAAAGCTCTTATCACAAGAAAAAAATGTAACTACGTAGGGTAACAGATTTACCTAGATTTATTGTGTTGATCATTTGCACTGTATGTAAATATGAACTCTTTGTAACTGAAACTAATATAACATCATTTGTCAATGATACCTTGATAAACATGTTTAAGGAAAAACAAAAATAAAAAATATCACTAAGTTAAATATCAGATGGTGTCACTTGTGTGTAGAATATACAGAAATAAAACAAAAGGTCAGTTAAAACCAAGCCAATGACAAACCCTAGAAATCTCTCTAGAACTGATGATGGGGGAAGGGAGGGGAAATAAAGTGGGAGGGGGCACAATGGACCAAGGAGGAGAACTTCGGGTGTCTTGGTGGTGGGTGTGGTTTGGTAACAGCACCTGAAGGGGGAGATCCTTAACCTCTAGAGCATATAGAATATTGTAAACCAATGTGAACTCAATAATAATAAAAATAATCATAAATAGTAATAGCAAAACATTAGAAAAACCACTAAGTCCACCAACTTTGCCCATTAGAACTTTAAAAATATGAAGTTAAATCATCTCTGGGCTTCCAGTCTGAAACAACGAGGCCATTCTCCTAGTGAGGAAGCAGGGAAGGTCGCTGCCCTCACCCAGGACCCCAGGAGAAGTTAGGCTGCTAGGTAAGTGGGGGTTCTCTCCAGCTCAAGTTCTGATGCTGCCCAGCACAAGAAGGGTTACCCATGAAAATTCCAGTACATCAGTGGTGCTAATGGTCAAAGGGGTTCTTTTAAAGAATAATGTGAAACCAGATGAGTATAGATACCAGAATTTCATCTCTTCCCAAGCTTTGAGATAAAGATAAGGAATAACACAAGGGAAAGATCACCACCTGCGGAGGAGCCACTTCTAGCAACCTTACCATCTTGTACTAGCTCAAAAGGCCACTCCCACGTGCTTGAAAAAGTAATGTACTCTGAAATAAGCAAGCAGATGGAAGAAAAATAACAAAGCAGCTAGGTTTCTGGTCCTGATCTTAAATCTCCATTTTGAGCCATTTCTTTTTTTTTAATGTATATTTTTATTGTTATTTATGTCTTTTACATTTTGTATTCCCCTTGGGTAGCCCACCACCAACTCACCCGCGATCCATCTCCATGGTCCCCTGCGCTCTTCTCTATTCCATCCTGTGCGCTTTTCCTTCCCTCCCTCTGCCTCCCCGCCCCCCACCCCCCTACCGCTGATTGTCTCTCTCCTATTTGGTTTCCTTATAGTCCTGTTATAAGTGAAACCATTCGATATTTTTCTCTTTCTTTCTGGCTTATTTCACTGAGTATGATCCCCTCTAATTCCATCCATGTCGCTACAAATTGCATGTGTTTATCTTCTTTCCATGCTGAATAGTACTCCATTGTGTATATGTACCACATCTTCTGGATCCAATCATCTATTTTTGGACATCTGGGTTGCTTCCATACCTTTGCTATTGTGAACAGTGC
>PVIJ01012677.1:0-48551 GCA_004024925.1 Scalopus aquaticus
CCCCCCCCCCCCCCCCCCCCCCCCCCCCCCCCCCACTGATTGTCTCTCTCCCACCCGGCCTCCCTATAGTCCTGTTATAAGTGAAACCATTCGATATTTTTCTTTTTCTTTCTGGCTTATTTCACTGAGTATGGTCCCCTCTAATTCCATCCATGTCGCTGCAAATTGCATGTGTTTATCTTCTTTCCATGCTGAATAGTATTCCATTGTGTATATGTACCACATCTTTAGATTCTGATGTGAAAACCTTTGCGACACATGGGATGTTTTTATTTTATTTCCCCTCCTGTCATTGACATCATTAGTTCCTTCGTTTTCCTGTATTTTTATTCTTAATCAACTTTATATTCTTCTCTAATTTGATAGCCGAAGCCCGTCTCATGTTCTTATTTCCCTCTCAAGTTCACACCTGCACTTGTTCTCTTGATTTATCTTCCTTGCCTACTATATTTTCTAACCTTTTCTAGTATTTTTCTCTGACTTCCATTTATCCCCCAGCTAATCTTTTGACCTTTCTGTAATCTATTTTCTTTCCACATTATCTTGTTTTCAGAGTTGCCCTTATCTGCTTAGCCCACAGTCAAGTTCAGGGGGAACATTCAATCTGAAAAGTCTTTAGCCTATAAATGGATTACTAGTTGTCTCCAAAGGCTTGACTCACCAGATACCTAAAAAAAGGGCCCTTGTCCTTCCAAGGCCTTTCTAGAATAGAGACTACTGCACTTTCCTCTGTTTTTCCCTACCTGCTCTCTGTTTCAAAAATTTTAGCCAGAATTTCCAAGTAAAAGCAGCACATTGATTAACTCAGGTTCTGCTCAGTTATTGATCATTTTCTCTCCATTCTCCAGTTACCTTCTGGCTTGGGGCTTTTAAATAGTGAGGGGCAATTTGGAAGGGGTTTGCCTGCATTTTTCAGATTTAAATTGATACTCTAAAAAGCCTGACCACCTCCAAGGCAAATGTTTCCCAAGTTTCAATTTAGTTTTCATTAGGAACCAGGCAGCCCATGCCAGCCTGCCTGCCCATTTAAACAGGGCCTCTCTCAGGGGATTATGCAGTTGCAAGCTGAAACATCTATATGCAAATTAGCCTTTCTGTATTTGCTATCAGCTACCACAGAAATTTTCCATTCCTTCAAAGCCTTTTTTTTTTTTTTTAAAAAAAAGCAAACAGAAAAAAGAAAGAAAATCTCTTTAGCATAGTCAGAAACCCTAAAGAAAAAGTGGAAGGTTGTTCCCTGCACTAACCATTTCTACTCCCACCCTACCTTCTCCTTCAGAGAACTGCAAGAGGATAAAGCATCCCTCCTCCTTGCCCCCCAACATAAACATATCCTAAGGCAAGGTTATATTACAATTCTAATTTATCCAAAATAAATAACTGGGACACAACAGAGGTAGGGAGCTTCTCTTGAAGCGAAATACATGAGGAAGCAACAAACACAGCAGAAGTTTTTGAATGAAATAAAATTTGATCATTTTAAAAAGCATACAATTAACTCTTACTTGCACGAATAGAGGTGAACAGCATTATGGATGGATAGTTTATACAACATATGAATTTAAATTATTTTATTGAAATACAAGGTTTATTTGCACTAAAGTTGAGTATTGTAAGAGCCAGTGGAGCATGGCTGTTAGTCCTTGAGCAGGTTCTCTGGGCAACGATTTCCTTATTTATACACGAGAACCTGAACTTGATCAGTAGTTCCAAAGGATTAGAAGATTCCTCATGCTTTAACTTTGTATTGAGAAGTAATTTCCAACTTATAGTTGCAAGACTAATAGAAACAAACACTCATTATCCTTCCCTCAGATTGACCAATAGTTGACATGACAGATATAAATGTTTATCTATCTATCTATCTATCTATCTATCTATCTATCTATCTATCTATATATGGAGAAATACAGAATACTTAGAAATCTAAATCTCTCTTCTCTTTCTCTCTCTCTCGCGCGCGCTCTCTCACCCACACCCACACCCACACACACGCACACACGTGCGCACGCACACACACACACACACACACACACACACACTTGAAATTCAAATTGAACTGGGTTAACAGCTTTATCTGATAAACCTAGGTGGTCAGAGAAGTTAACAAAAAGTGCAATAAAGAGCAAGTTATCAATGTGGATGACTAAAGTTGCCTCTTGTAGAGGACCTTCTGAGAAACTGTACAGAATATTCCTGAGAAATAAGCACAGCAGGACAGATAGCTTGGAGCCTTGTCCCTGACTCCCACACAGCCTGCTTGAGGACTGCCTCCAGGAACCATTCATTCCTTGGCTCTTCTGTGTGCCTCTGGTTTAAGACTAAGTGTCCTCCCTATGAAGCAAGTTTTCAAGCAGAGAAAGGCATTTAAAAGTGGAAAGCTGACCAAACTCTACCTGAAACTGTCTACCACATGTGCAGGGGACATGCGGAGGTGAGTTTTGGAGACTGAGAGCAGGGTATCCACAGAGTCAGATAGAGTTGCTTTTCACTAGCTACTACCCTTCTAAGCTGACAAACCAACTTTGTGGCTATCACAGGGATTCTTAAATGTTACTGGGAGCTTGGTGCAGCCCTGCAGCCTCTGTCAATTATGAGTGAGTGCATAGAAATCAAAAGATATCCTGGTCATTTACACTAACTGAGGAGCTTAGTCAATGTACCTGCTTCTGAGATGTGCACTCGCTTTTGCTTTTGACATACTGACAATTTACTTGCCCAGGACAGTAAGACTGCAGGGTTGGCCTTCAGGTGGTGCCAAGGTAGGATTACCTGAAATAGTACTAGCTGAGGTCTTCTAAGAGGTAGCTGGCCTCCTTCTCACAGCCCTACTGTCTTCTAAAAACATTTCAGTAGTTGTGAGTCATATTACCTTTCTTTTGAATTACTACCACTTTCATTTTTCAGATGGGCAATTTGAGTTTCTGGTATGTATATTCCTCCTAAAAAGCCCATTTTCTGTGAATTCTTATGTAAAGACTTTAACTTTAAACCTCAAATCTTTCTTAATTAAAAGCACCTGGAGCGTATGCCCCCATAAATTACTTGGCAAGAACCATTACCTAAGGCTCTACCTCCACAAGCCTGACCTAAGACAGGACTGGAGACGTGAGCCTCAGAGGCTCTGAGGTAGGGCATAAGAGGGGAATGCTAGTGAAGAATAAATGAATTGTTTCACACTAAAGAACCAGCTTTAAAATAAACACATTTATGTAAGTATACATCTACATATATATTCATATATACTTATATACATATACATACAGATATACATACATATACATGTGTGTTTCCTGACACTTCAAACTATAAGTGCTATAAATACCACTTTACTAAACTTTCATTTTTAGATCTTATTGCTAAGAACTCCAAACCTTATTCATGGAATTATAAGATTAATATGCTATTAGCTGTACCACTTCTCTGATGCTGCAACCTTCAAACGAGAGTCTTGAATAGCATGTCCATCTTCTTGCTGAGATTTTCTAGCACAAAATCTCACAGACTAATTTGAATTAGAATCTTAGAATTTTATAGTTGGAACAAATTTTAGGGATCATCTAATTCAACCCTTTAAGGTCATAAACAAATGGCAGGCAATAAAATTCAATTATTCAGCTACCAAATGGCAAAATTGGAATGATAATCCAATCTCATGTGTGCCAATCCAACACTATTTCCCCTGAACCACATTATATAACTTTTACCAAACTCCACATAGTTAAGTTGGAAGAAAAGAAAGAGTATCCAACTTTTTACTCACTACTTTCTGAATCAAGTTATTGAGCCTGTAAGTTACATTAGTATTTATTTTAATCTAGTAATGACTTTGTTATGCTAAGTTATATTCATCCTTGTTTCTTACTCTTTCTCTGTCTTATAAGCTTAATAATAATCTATGTTATTTCAAACAACAAACATATGAAAGACAAGCTCACAGGCAGAACTACTGAATGTTATGGTTGGAATTTACCTGGATTAGACTAAATGAACTCATTTCCAATAAGGTTTATCACTGATCTCAAAATGTGATCAATGTTATGGACAGAAGCATTGTTGTACATATACGTCCATATTCCCCATTGTTGTCCTTTGCCTTGAAGATGTAATTACATGGATTAAAAAGGAAAACATGCAGAGTCCAGACATGTACAGGTGATCTAACAAAATGACTGTTTTCTCTTAATTATACTCTGAGCAAATTGACCTTTATGCCCATTAAGTTGGCCTTCGAACAGAAGCAAATCTGCCAGCCTTGAAAGATTATATACCCCAAAGCCACCGGACATTTGTTCCTTATTGAATTTTTTGTCTCTATTTGCAACTAAAGTAAAACTCCCTAAAGAAAACATTTTTGCCCTAAGTGATATAATTAATTAGACTAGTAGAATTTGCATTAACTACCCTTATATAATGAACAGTTCTATAGAAAAAGGGAGAACACCGTCCCCTCCAGTGTACAGAGCTAATGAGATCATAATTTCTTCCATACTCTGACTGCCATTTCCACTTCAAAGCCTTAAAACACCAATACTCTTGTTTACTTTCACTGGGCAAGTGAAGGAGGGGTAGAGGAAGTAACAATTGAGAAAGTCCCTTATCTTTTAATTCTAGGAAGAAAACCAACTACTTCATTTCGGTCACTTTGATAATTCTTTTGCTGAAAAATTTCAATTCCATATTAGAGTGAAGATGGTTTACCATTATTTGACCTCCCAAATAATCCATTAATAACATCCAATTAAAGCTAAGAGTGTTAGTAATATCAATGAATTGTGTATGCCTGACATTTGACATAGCAAAATTACAAAGATTATCCTATGTGAGGTTATTATTTCACAGGAAGAAATGTGTAAGACTTTTCTGCCAACTTTCTCACTTTACAAATACTGAAGAAAATATTGTTGTTGTTGTTTTTCTGTAAGAATCCTCTGATACAAATTATATACACAGGCAAAGCAATCCTTTGGTTGATTTTGAAGTTACCATATACTGTTTATTTTCCATTTCTTTTTAAGTTGAACTAATGAATTTTATTTGAATAGTTGATAAACAGAATAAAAAGTAATTTTAAAGTTCAAGAGTGTATATACTGAAAAGTGAGGATTCCCCCAAACCCCTCTCCTCTACTTCTTTGTCTCCTGAGATAGTTTTAACCAAAGATAACCTGTACCAAAGCATGTAGAACAAAAAATGCAATATATGTGTGTATGTGTATATCTGTGGATATACGTACATATATATGTTCTGTATCTTTTCACTTAACAACATATCTCATATGTGTGTATGTAAAGCTGCCTTGTTCCATCTCTGCATGGACCATTGGGATTTAACTGGTTTGTAAATATTAAGGTCTCTGCCCCATCCTGTATATGAGCAATACTTCAAAGAATCTCTTTATAAACACTTCTTTGTACACATGCTCATGGACAAGTATGTACTAAATTCCCAGAAAGGGAGCTGATATGTCAAAGAGGTTGTACATTTTTAATTTTTATAATTATTTCACCTTTGTCTTCTATAGGAATTGTACTAATTTATAGTCTCCTAAATAATGAATGAAAGTATTATTTTCCCCACATTCCTGTCTATCTATCTAAATAGCATTGTAGATGTTGACAATTCAGTAAGTAAAAAAAAATCTCATTGTAGTCTTAACATTTCTTTTATTAGAAGACATGTTTAAGTTTTTTTTATGAGACATTTGTTTCTTCCACTGAATTATTAATGTGTGGCCTATGAATTTTTCATAATTTCCCTACTTATTGGGGATCTTTATATATTAATTAAAGGAACCCAATGTCATGTCTTCTCTGTGTGTATTTTTTATAGAGTATCTTTACCTCTGCAATATCAAATGTAGATGAAGTATTTTTGTTTCCTCACGAGGTACTAGGTTATAATGGAACTCTATGATGTAAGTTTTCATTAGTGTCTATAGTTATGTGACTATATAGATATCTGACTAGTTAGAGAATGCATGGATTATTTCTCTTTATTGTTCTATTGCCAAATTAGCATTTCCCAAAATTTGTTCAATGGGATGTAAGTGCATATAATCAAGAGGGGGTAGAGGGTAATGGGAAGAATTACTCTAGGACCAAATAATTTTGGTTTAAACACATCTAAGTGAAACTCTTTAAAGATTTATCAGAAGTCTTAATGTGCTAAATCTCTATGAAAAGAGCACAGTATATGTTGTCCAAAATTATTTACCTACACACCTCTTGGGATTAGTATTCTACTGAACAAAGTTTAGGAGCTAGACCTTTTAAGGAAAGGCTTTTACTTTGACTACAACCAATATTTAATTATTTGCTTTGCAAGCCTTGAATCCCACAAGTAGCAGCATGCTAATATTCCTGACCAAGGTACAGCCCTTAATTAAATCATAAGTTCTGGTAATAGTTTCACAAACTTATTAGTTCATTGAATTTTCTAATTTTTCTGCCACAACATAAATGTTGACCCCACCCCACACACCTGCTGCATATTTGATGGCATCATCATCTCCCAGAGGTTTGAATGCATCAATTGTTTCCTTAATTCATGAATTTATTGAACTTATGAGGCTCAAGGCGCTTCGGAGACAAATATAAATCAGATAGGACCTTTGCTTTCAAAGAACTTACCATTTTTAAATGAAGTAACAGAAATATCCTGTAGGGTGTCTTGTGTAAACTGTGCTACAGTCGGAACATTTCTTAAATTAGTGATCTCTTTTGCTCCTGACAATAGCCAAATGTTACTGTCCCTACTTGACAACTGAGGGGACAGTTTTGGAAAAGTGACATGCCCAAAACATCACTAGAGTGTGACTGAACTTGAACAGGCCCTCAGGCACCTTGAGTCATTTTAAGACCCCACAATCTGTGCACCCAAATAGACCCAGTTATACTCTTATAAAAGTGAACAAGACCACATGTTAGAAAAGTCACAATCACTCCTATTGTCGCTAATCAAAATGCCTTTTCTTTTCCTTTCTGGATTCCTAATAACCAGGATACATTAAAAATTAAAAAAAATATTCAATATATACCTATGAAACCCTCTGTGGGAGGAATCTGATATCGATTGGAGTAGGAATGGGAGAGCCTTGAAATCATTACAGTAAGAGCTTAAAGAAATGTGGACTAATACCAGAATTTCGAACCCACAAACCTAGACTCAAATCCTGAGTTTATTCATCCTTGATTATATAGATCCAGGTAAGTTATCAAATCTGTTTGAGTTTATTTTTCTGTGACATAAAAACAATTCTGTCACAGAATTGTCATAAAGATTCAATAAAGTGAATTTTCAAATAGTGAGGCCATTTTCACAATGAGGCTATCTGCATAGTGCATAGTTCCCACAGGCACAGAGTCAGAAGACAGGAAAGGAAAATGTAGACAGGGAGTCTAGGATGCTGGTTTTACCTCCGCTTAGATATCTCTGAAGAACTGTGATAAGATCTCTGGCAGACCTTGGGATCTGGGCTAATTAAGGCAGTTCAGAGAGGGGAGATAATAAATCTCTTCCCTACCCCAGTGGTTCTTAAACTATTTTGGGTCATAAATTGAAAAATAGTCTCCCAACAAAAGTGTACAGAGTCTGGCCCATAATATTAGGGGGTCCACAGACTACTGGAAACCATCCATCATTCTTTAAGGGGATGTAAGCATACCTGATTGAGAGACATTTGTGGAAAACGGGTCAATTGCTATTCTTTGCTCTGCTAGAAATATATACTACTTTTTTCCCCCTTTATGTTTAGTAAGGGCAGAGTGACAGACAATTTTGATCTCTGAAAAAGTAAGGGGGTATCCACCCTTTCCTGTCCTGACTCAGCTGCTCCCTTATCCACTGGGGAAGCATCAGAGCTGTCACCTGTCCTGGAAGCACTGGCAGTCATCTCAAATGCCCGGCACTCAATGTAACCCTGGAATGTTCATTATTCATATGTCTCATGTCAGAGGTGGTTAATTCTGGTCACCAGAATGTCAGCAAGAGGGTGAAGCTGGTGGAACACTGAGGTATCGTGGGATGGGATGACATTTATTCCTCACTGGGGAACAATGTGCTGATTTCATTAGAAATGTCTCACATACACTATCTAATAGAACTAAATAGTTACAGAACAGCCCTGGGAAAATTTTCTCTTGTTCACTTCCATCCCTGTGGCCAGTATTAAAGCTACGAAGATTGTTTTACAACAATGTGGGATACTTCACAGTTCTTTATTTTTCTCTAATCCCAGTGAATTCCATTTCAACTTTTTTCTAAGACTTCTTCCTTTGAATTAGATCTTAGAGAAAAACCCCAGAGGCTTTTATGTCCCCTGATATTGGAGACGGTCCTGACCTACGGTTATGATGCCTCTGCAGAAATCCACATGTTCCTATCAAAGACAGGATGGTCCCCTGATCACCTAGGGTGTCTGAGATCTGGGAGCTTAGCACTTAATCATTTTCTAGTCTTTTTCAGAAATGTAACGCTGGCTTTTTCCTGAGATAGAGGCAGAGTATAGAGGAAAAATGATATTTTGGGGGTCCCCAGTGTATTTACTGTAGTAAACAAATAAGACTCTGATATAAGTATTTCAACAAGTCACTTACATATGTCACCTTATGATGTTCTGATGTGAGCTTAGCAGGACAGCTATTGATGGCTGGCCCTTCCCTTTCTCTCATGACTTCATACAATTGCTCTGGGACTACTTAACTACTACTGGGATTAGGAGGAAGAGGGACCTAGAGAGTCTGATGGACCCAGGAACTTTTTTTTTTTTTTTTTGAGAATTTATAGGAGTGTCTACGATTACTTGACATTTGGTAGATTTCATTATCCCAGTTGTAATAATACATTTGTTTGGAGTTCAAGAAGAGGATATTCTTTCCATTCCTATGTTTCTACATGCCATATAATTTATGGTAACATTGTAAAAAAGGCTTACTCTCGGCAACTTGGGATTTTTTATTATTTTTAATGTGGGCCACTGATGCACTGAAAATAACTTTACTACTAAATAAATGCTCTTTAAAAACAAGTCAATGTAATCAGAAAAGAGATAGTGTTAAGGAAAAGGTTAAGACCACAGTAATTATTTCAGTGCCTTATATTAAGCCTACTATCTCTTGAAACTTTTCATCTGACAGTTAAGCAAATGGGGAGAATGAAGGATATATGTTGGATCTCAAGCAGAAACTGTACAGTCTTGCAGACTGAAAATTAGGAGCCAACAGGTCTGGTTCAGTCACTAAAGTGATAGTTTTACTTGACAATAGCCCCATTTCTCAGCTTCACCACCCTGGGATGACTCATGGCATAGTACCTCTGGCCTGAAATATCTAAGGATCCACTGGCTGTAATATGTCTCCTCTTATTTCCTTCTTGTCCACTAAGGAAGAACTTGAAGTGCTGGAGCAGGGGAAGTGGTGCTGTTGCTTTTCCTTTTTTCATTTTTTTCCCTCCTCTGCTATCATTCTCTTCTTTGTTCTCCTTGTTTGTTTCATAATCGTTCCCTTATATTGAATACCAATATCACAGGAATGCTTCCCATAGTCGCTATATTTGATTTTTATGTAAGATGGCTCAGAATGTACTGATTTAAATAAGGATGAGGAAACAGAACTAGCATTTGTGCAAAGTGTATATGTTAGCTGCCCAAGACTGCTGTAACAAACTAATAGCTTCAAACAAATTCATTTTCTCACTGTTCTGGAGACCAAGTCCAAAGTCAAGATACTGGCAGAGTTGCATCCCCACTGGAGGCTGGAGGGAAGAGTACTCCCTTGCTTCTTTCAGCTTCTGGTGGCTGGTTGCATCATTCCAAACTGTTTCCATTTCACTCGGCCCAGACTCTTGCCCCTGTGTCTGTGTGTCTACTATAAGGGCATCTGTTATTGGATATAGGGCCCACCTAGAAAATTCAGGATGATCTCATCTGAAGATCCTAAATATGCAAGACTTTTTCCAAATAAATCCACAGTCATAGGTGAATCAGTGGACAAATGATTTGGGGGACCACCATTCAACTCACAAGAGTATGTATTTAACATTGAAAAAACCTGGTAGTTAGGTAATAGATGAAAAAAACCAAGGTCCAGTACAGTTAAGTAATTCAGTAACAAATGGTATAAGTCAGTACGAAATCAAAGCTTAGGTCTTTCACCACTGTCTATTCTTGAGAAATCCAAAGATGGACACAAAACCATCTGAGAAAAAGGAGATATGAGTATCTTTAATAAATAAAAAGCATTCTCTAATTGAATATATTTTCTTTTAACTTAAATTACAATGGATTTTCTGATGCAGTTTTGTACATTAAAGGGAAAAGGCCAGGTTTTTATATTTAGCAAAAAGTCTCTCTTAAAAGTAAAAATGACATGAAAATAGATATTAAATTTCTAACTGAGGGTTAAGGACAGGGAGTGGGTGGGGGAAGGTAAGTGTACTTCTTAGTTTTTATACATTTTTTAAAAAATTTGGACCCATGACCTCAAATGAATTCTCAGCCAAAGGGAATTTGGAAATCAAAGAACTTCAGCCAAGCAGCTCAATTTTCTACATTAAAGGAGGGCACGCTGGCAATTTTCTTAGCATATAACCTAATTATTTCCAGGGACCTCCTGAACATTTCCACTGCTTCCCAGTATCACTTCAAATTCTATTCCAGGATCATTTTTCTTCTAACTTTACTACTTCTACTTGTTATTATGTTTTTACTTAACAAGCTAGACTTTTTGACTCATTAAATTTTGTTGCTCTTTTCTTCACAGTGTATCTTATGTGAATTCTGTTATTCCCCTCTTTTCTTCACAGTGCGTCTTCTGTGAATTCTGTTATTCCCTGTGTGCTTTTAGTATTCCCACTGGGTTAGCCACTGTCCTGTATACTAAAGATACATAGTTCTAAAAAGGAATCATGCTCTGGTGGGGCACATATAGTTTAGTAAGAAAAATGGACACTGAGTACATACTTATAAATATGACTCAATATAAAAGGAAAAACAGGGAATTTGTTGCTGGAGAATCAAATTCATCCCCTTCTTGCTACTGTCTCTCTCCCCTCTCTGATCGCAGTCATTATCCTACCTGGCTTCCCGAGGCAGCCTCTCTGGATATAGTCTGATCTCTGATCCATTCTCTAGACTACTCCCAGTTAACCTTCGCACATCTCTACTTATATGCTACTCATGTTTGTTATAGCATAGAATCTCGGTTAAAAGGGAAGGTTCCATGTTCCCTGCCCCACCTAATGAAGGGTAGAACTAAGTGGGGAGGAGAAGCTGAAGGACTGGAGGAGGAGACATATGGAATAGAGAGATGTGAAGAAGGGTTATTTGTTTCTCAGCTTTGGACTTGTACCAGGGACTTGAGGCAAATAGAAGAAGATAAATGGAGTTGAGACATGTAGAGATATTGGGGTGAGACACATGGTGACAGACCCATGGGGAGACTGACAATGGAAGCTGTTACCTTGAATAATATTTTGATTTTGCCCCTTTCCTATGATTCCCTGCCAAATGCTGCCTTAAACTCGTGGCAAGCTTTTGGGTCTCAGTGGCTCCGCTTTGGGCCAATCCTGTTTGGCTGAGCATTTACCCACAGGGGATGTCTTACTGGGAAACTATATCCTTTATTTTTTCTCTATGAACACTATTCCTAGTAAAGTTTTTTTTTTTTTTTTTAAGATTTATTTATTTATGCATACAAAGTGGGGTACAGGCCAGAGGCGTGGGGCGGTGAGAGGGTTCACCGGAGACAGAGTGGGGAGTAGAACAGGCAGATCGACGGAAACACACTGCTGAGGGGAGCAGCGGGTGAGGCAAGAGAGGTCTGCCGCGCCACGTGGGAATCTCCCTGGCTGGGCTTCAAACTCATGTTGCCACTGCTGATAACTCCACAGCGCAGTGCTTAACCGCTGCGCCACTGGGGAGGTCCTATTCCTAGTAAAGTTATTTGACACAAAGAGTATGCTTTGTATTTGTGCAGTGGATTGCAGAGCCCATTTAGAGTGTGCTGGCTTGGGAGTCCTGGGGTCCCACTCAGTCTGTCTTCTTACAATCTCTCACTACTTCTCAACAACTCTCTGATGCTTATAGATTCTGTTCTTTTTTTTGCGGCATTTAGGACTTTACTTCTTATGAATCCAAGCCCATCTGATCTCATGAAGAGATTCTTGGAAGTTAGGAAAGCGGCCTGGGGTATCCCCAATGTTGGGAGCTTGGCATTGCTCTATGACAAGTCCTATTAACTTTGAAGTTTTTGCAAAAGCCAAACTGCCACTCACTATCCAGCCAAATACCTGATTCATACTAATCCCTGAACATTCGTTCAAAGTACTTTCTCCACATCATGTCCTTTTCTCTCTTCTCTATCTTTTACATTTGATCACCGTCTCAAAGAATACCACTCTCAACCTTCAATGACCCCAAGGGCTCCTACATGTTTCCCTGAACACAAAACACTCTTGTCACACCTAGCCTTTGGGTGAGGAAGTTCAGTTGGTTTCTATGATGAGATTTTTCTATGCATGAATCAAGTCTTATCTCTCTCAAACAGACCATGGATTTCTTAGGAAGGTCTTATCCTACGGTCTAGAGGGGTTTTTTTTGTTTGTTTGTTTTATTTCACCATTTGCTTAATACATAGTCAGTATTTTACATAATCTAGAGCTTCAGAGCTGGAACCTGAGTATAAAAATGCTCAGAGAGGTAAAGTAACCACCTAAGGTTACTTGCTATGGTTAGTAGCATGACTCAGGCCAGAACCTAGAGCTCTTGCTTAATGGATAACAAAACTGATGAACAAATATGATTGAAAAAATGAATATAGAGATGAAAAAAAGTTTCATTCTTTTTGGTCCATCCAGTGCTAAAGACTTTCCAGCCAGAAGGCATTTCATTGATCTATAATTGCTGTGGTTTCTAAAGATGTGAAATAATCCTGCTATTGAATTTGAACTCTAATGCCCATCTTGCCATCACTGCTGTAGCTATTGACTCCTCTCACTCACCTCTTTCATTCACTCTGATTTATTCTCAACTATAACTAAGGGTACAGAAATTTTAAGAAATTAAATTCAAAGTTGTCAGCTCAATTTCCCATGCTTGATATTTGCAGCAACTTAGGGAGACATAAACACATACTGTCTATGTGTGAGGTATGCTGTTGTGTGAGATGTTGAAAGGAAAGGGAAGAGTATTCTGTGATATCTCTAGCCTCTGAGACAGCTGGGACTCATTCAACATTTACCAGGCTTCTGAGCTTTCAATCAGAAGCCCAGAGGTAGGATAGGGTACCTTCAGAAATCAAAGCAAACTCAATTATTATCTTCTGCTGACAATGACTAAACCATTTCATTCCTCAGCTCCTCACAGAATAAAGTGGGGGCTGGGGGCTGTGAAGAAATTAAAAGCATGAAAATTTTTAATGAGTGCAATTATTGAATCATCAGTCACACAGTCCATCTGCTTCAGAGCATTCCAGTGACTAGTGAAATTCTAAAATACTGCATTGCATTTTCAAATTCATGTAATCACATAAGTGTTCTTTAAGGAAGAGCTAATGATATTCATATATCATGCCCATTCCTTCTATAACTCAGCATTCTCCACTTATCTATTTAATTTTATTAGTCACTAATTTTGCATTCTGACACCAACTTGGTGGTAATTTCCTGGCAACTGTGTGGGTAGGAGGCAGTCCAATAACATTAAATATTATGTTATGGAGTACTCACTTGTAGAGACAAACTAATTGCACATTTTTCCATCTCAAAGAATTTGTATAGCCTATAGTTTTGAGAGCAAAGTATACTTGACTTTAGAACAAAGACAGAACTCTAAGTCTGTTTTTTGAAATGATTATTCAAGAGAGAGATAAAGCAATGACATTATGTCATTGAGAAGACTGTATTTATGGGTGGTGGCTCAAAAGCTTTTGGACTAATAGAGAGGGAGTGATGGAAGATGGATTCAGAGAGGATGGCTATAACCAAGGAATGGTACCTGGAAGTCTAACAGTAGAATCACCCAAAAAAGGGAAGTTTCCATTTTCTTTGTCCCAGTGAATGAAGGGTAGAACTGAGCAGGGATGAGAATCTGAAGGAGACTTAAAGGAGGAGATGCGTGAAACAGAGACATGTGAAGAAGGGGCATTTGTTTCTTAGCTTTGGACTTGCACCAATGACTTAGGGGATATGGAAAGAGACACATGGAGTTGAGGCATGTAGAGATACTTGGAGGAGACACATGGTTAGAGACTCACGGGGAGGCTGACAATGGAAATTATTACCTTGACTTGTACTTTGCTCTCTTCATACCAGCCTTGCCTGGCCCCTTCTGCCCCTTTCTGATGGTTCCATGCCAGAAGGTACCTTAGATTTATGGCAACCTTTTGTGTTTCAGCATCTCTCCTTTGGGCCAACCCTGTTTGGTTGGGGATGACTAACTTTTGGTATTTTATTGGAAAACTATTATTCTTCTCTTCTTTCTCTCTCTCTGCATACTAATCCTATTAAAGAACATTCACACTAAGAGTTTGTTTTATCTTTATGTGGCTGATGGTAGAGTCTATTTAGAGTGTGCAAATTTGGATGTCCCAGAGTGTCCCTCAGTTTACACACTAATAGAAGAACTGGAACTGGAATGAGGGTAGTTCAGGCATATGAAGGATTGAAACTGTATTCTGCAGAAGGAAGTGTTGAAGTTCCAACCACTGGTGCCTATAAATGTGGCCTTATTTAGAAATAAGGTATTTGAAATGTAACCAAGGTAAGATGAGGTTATTAGGTTAGGCCCTTAATCCAATATATTTAGTAAATTTAGAAGAGGGGAAGATGACCATTTGAAGACATAGACATACAGGGACAGCTCCATTTGACAATGGAAGCAGAGATTAAAGTGCTATAGCTGCTAATCAAGGGTTGCCTGGGGCTATCAGAAATTTCAAGAAGTAAGGACAATCTTCTCCTAGATACTTCTGAAAGAACATGGTCCAGCTGACCAAAAATATCTAGATAATAACTTTCTTATTATCTTAAGTTAGCTAGTCTGTGGCAAATTGTTGCAGCAGACATGGGAAATTACTACAAGGCATAGTAATGATATTTGCTGTGATGTAGATCTTCATACGTTACATTTGTTAAGCACTTGCATGCCTGGCCCTAACACTGGGCTCAGTAAAGTGCAGAGGGAATATATGATGGTGGTCCCAATAAGTTATATCATATAGCCCCAATGTGAGTTAGGTGATCCCATTTAGGTTTGTGTAACTACAGTATGAAAGTCGCGCAATGAAGTTGCCTAACAATGTATTTCTAAAATTGAATGGCAGTTGTTAAGCAACACATGAATATACTGCAAAGCTGGTTCAATAGTTACGATGCTTTGTTTGCTCTGAAAGTTAAAGCACATTGGTGTCATTTCTATCAGCATTCCCCGGCACACAATTAACTTCTATTTCTTTGTTGATTACTGTGACATTTACTGCTGTCTTGTCTGATAATATCATCTATGAATACCTATCCTACTTGAAGTAAGAGCTGTATAAAGTCCTTAGGAAAGTCATCAGAAAGGACACAACTACCGTGGGTTTTCAAAGGGCTCGCAGAGAAAGCTTAGAAATAAAAGTGAATACTCTGTCTGCTTAGTGAGGGAGCATATATGGACCCACACAGTACTGAGAAGTGGAATTCAGGCTGTCCAGTTCATATTCCAGCTCCCCTTTTTACCTGTCATAACACTTTGAGTTACTTAATCTCTTTGTACCTTAGTTTTTCATCTGCATTTACCAATAGGTTTGTCAAAAATATGACATAGTTAATCCATACAAATTGCTTAGAATAGTACCTGACCCACATTAAGTGTTCCATAGATGTTCATCTTATACCTAAAACTATTTTATGTTATGTATCTATCATCTTATGTCTGCATCACAGAGATTTTATAAATAGATTTCTGTGTTAGCTAACAGAAAAATAATTTTCTTTAAAAAAAAAGTTTCTCTGGGACTAAAACTTTTTTAGAATGCTAGTGCATCTTTCTAACCATCAGATATTCTTATTGGATGGGTTGGGAACACCAAACTACTTAAGATATAAGGAATACTATTCAATGAAAAATTTTGTAACACTTAGCAAATGAGTACATTCTGAAAAAAAAAAAAAGAAAGAAAAAGGAAGGAGGGGATAGAAAAGCAAATAAGTTAAAAGGAGAAATTTTATGTTTGGGTGAATACATTGTGTTTGTGTATGTGTATGAGTTTAGGGGGTGAGAGTGGAGAGACAGAGGAATAGATATATTTTTTCTGTTCCCTCTGTACCTCTGTGGATGCTAGCTGTTTCCCTTTCTGCTCTGTACAACAATGACCAAAAAACAGATCATGTCTACTTTTAAAATTAATGGAATCATTTATACAGATTTGTGAAAATCTTAACAATATAATTCAAAGACTATTTCTTACATGAATGTGTGTCTAAGTAGCCAGCTGTCACATAAGAATATACCATTTTTCTCAACCCAGAAATTTCCCTTGTGCTGCTTTTTCAGTCGATAGCACCTTACAGAAAGATGCCTAAACATATAAGCATATAAATAAAATATGTACTTTTTGTGTCTAATTTCTTTAGTTCAACATAACAGAGCATCTTTTGTCTTAGCTCATAATGGAAACTGATAATTACCTTCATTTGTTCATGGCTAAAACAGTTTATGAAAAGTTTAAAATGCCCTAATTTTACGGAAAGAACACACATGAACATCTCACCCACAATTCTCATCATCCTGGTAAAGATAGCTGGCTCTCAGCTGGTAGTCAGTAAACACTTGAGTTTCTTTTCCCCCACATTACATTTGATGTTTGCCTTGACATATGAGGTGGCTTCCATGAGTGAGGTTAACAATGTCCAAACACCTCCAGACGTTCATAAATACATGTTCCAAGGTCATTTTCAGGACAGATTAGAATCAGTTGGGGCTTTTTTTCTTTTCCCTGGTTTTGTATTGAAAGGCTCAGGAATTTGTTCAGCATAGCAAAGATTTGAGAATAAGTTAGTTTAAAAGTTTTATGCCTTTAAAAAGAACAGGAAAAAAGACTAATATATGTGAAGAAGAGAATGCAAAAGTCCCCTGGGTTATGGATAGCAATAGAACCAGTGCTGCAAATGAGCCCTGAAATCTAAATTGGTTTAGAAATAGAAGAAACGGCAGTATTCAGTGCCATTTTACAATAAGTGCCACCACTTAGTGCTCTAGTTTGGCTTTTTATGTATTTATGTGAGTACATTGGGTGTCCATCTGGATCTTTTAATCTATCCAGTTATATGCTTGGGCGTGTTCTCTGAATAATATCCTTTCTCCCAGGCCTCTGGAAATGCATGAACAAATAGTGACTTGGGGGGAAAAAAAATTGCTGATTAGAGAACAAAGCAAGAATGTTAAATCAGCAGGGGATATCTATTTGCCTGCTATGGAAGGGCTGAGTATACACTTTTGGAGCATATGGGTCCTACTTGGTGTTAGAGATTTGACCTCTGAACTCTCACTAAAGGACTCACAAAAGCCTCGATGGCCAAGCATGTATCTCTAAACCTGGAAGCCCTGCAATACCATAAGCATCTCCCATCTTCAGATGCAGTCGCTGAATTCTCACACACATTAGTGAAGGAAACTGGAATGTTCCAAAAAATAATTGTTACCACTTAAGGCAATTTTCAGGAAAAATGTTCAGCAGAGAGAAGGATAAGCAGCTCGTAATACCATCTTAATGTTTAGTCCATCCAGGATTGCTAAGAATGAGTAACATAGAAGAGAACTAGAAGTGGCTTAGACTAGTTGAGAACATGGATTCTGGAGTTACTCCACTGAGTTCATTTCTGGGCCCTGCTACTAAGTAGATATAAAACCACTGTCCTTGGCTGAAACAACTAATGTCTCAGAGGCCTTAATTTATTTATCTGCAAAATGGGCATGACAACAATGTAGTTACTGTATTTTGCTACACATATTAAATAAGTTAACATATACAAAGCACACAATAAACTCAATGTTAGAGTTTAATACTGAGGAATAATATATAATATATAGATATTAGAATATTAGATACTCATAGTAACTTTATGGAATAAAGGCTTTTATATTATCAATAATTGAGGATTTCTTAATGTTTGCTTTCTATTAAAAACAGGGAGAGGGACATGAAAAGTGACCTGTTTCATTTAAGACTGTAAGACAAACTCTGGACCTCATACATAGTAGCACAATCTACCTGTAAGCAATACGCTACTTGGAACCATCAATCATTAATAAAGCCTCTCCATATAGTAAATTAAAAAAAAAAGTATTTCAATTCAACAGTCTCTTTATGCTTTTTCTTATATGGATATCTTCCATGACTTGGCTTTTTTTTTATTTTAAAGGATTTTTACTACCTGCTGTGAAGATAGGGATTCTATCTACCTTATTCAAGTATCTGTCCTCAAAATGAGAACAAGACACAAAAGTGACATCAAAAAATATTTTTGATTGGACAAAAAATTTAATACTTTTTCTATATATTTCCCATGTAGAAAATTCTACTCTATCCATTCATACACATCCACAATACAAACTTTACACTTGGTTCTCCTTGTAAACTATAACTTCAAATAAAATTCTTATTTATTCCCTAAAGTTGAATTCAAAAACAGCACTTCCAAAATGCCTTTTCCTCATTTTCTCCGATCCAATGTGCAATATTTTTGAACTCCCATGTGCTTTTTCTGTACCAATCTTACTAATAATCTCCTACTTTCATTACAATAATGGGAATGCCACATATTCTGAGTGAACAATGAGGATAGGTACTTAAACCTCATCAGTGGCCATCATTCCAAATATAATTGCTAAAAAACTAAATAAATGAATGTGTTATTTAGAGATTTTAGGCATTTTCAGGTTACAATCTGAACTAAACTGATTTATAGTTATATTAGAATTGAATGTGTTAGCTAATTCCCAATTCCTGAATTTGGCTAACGAAGAACCTAATCTGAACTCACTGAGCAGTACTTGGTATGCTCCTAATTTAAGTATTTGATTTTCCGAGTCTTATGACTGCTTGGATAGCATTAAACTTAACAGACCAGTAAGACAGTCTTACTGTAAGATAATTTTCAAAATACATGTCCTGAGGTAGGTGGGGATTTTTACTATTTACTAGTTATTGTCATTCTTCTAATATGGCCCCACACATCTTCCTGTTTCGAATTTAGCTGGGATTGTAAGAATAGGTAGATTCCTGTGGTGAATTTCTGCCAGAATACTCGCCAAAATATATTCCATCCACAAACAGACCAAATGCTGGATGGTGGAGTCAAAGAATCCACAAATTGAACCTGCACTGAGTGGCCTCACTTAATGCCCACAACTTGTTGGGCTGCAATTGCCCATCAGATTAAAGGTCTGCTCTGCCTCTTCCCGGCATAGTGGGGCTTTGGCAGAACTGATAAAGATACTAAGGTATCTTCTGCTGGCATTAAATTCGATCAAGTCATTTCCAATTATTATTGGAAGCAGGTATAAATTATAAAAAAAATGATTAAACAATCAGATTAGCTTAGTGAGTTAACAATTACAGAAATACATGCTTGTAAGTATCTGAAGGAAAATTTTACTAGGAAAGGGACTGTGCAGTAGGAACAGAGATCAGATCTTGATTCTGTCATCAACTACTTGACTGATCCACTCAGATTATCCCCTGAAATTCTTCAGATTCCCCCAAAACACTTCTCTCTCTCTCATTTTCTCAGGGCTTAATAAGCTTTTATACTCCCTTGTAAAATACTGTGCTAAAAATTAATACTCTGTTCCTCCTAATGTTATGTATTCTTCATGGAAGAACTTTAGTCATATATTATTTTGGATGTATATTATGAGACTACCAAACATATTCCATTACTAGATCAAAGGTTTTAAACCAGGAAAAATTTTTCTACCCAGGAAATATTTGTAAATATCTGGGGACATTATGAATCTTAGAACTGTGGGGAATGGGAGAGGAGAGCAGTAGGATTGTTGGTGACCATGATACCTGATCAATATAGACAGCAAGGGATGCTTGTAAATAAATATTCTGCAATGCACAAGAAGTATACCACAATCAAAAATTATCTGACTCAAAATGTCAATAGTGCTAAAGATGAGAAATTTTGCCTTAGCTATAAACTCCTCAAAAAGTTGGCCAAACTGAAACAAAACTTTAGGTGTTACCCCTGACTTTGTATATGCTGTTATTTTTTAAAGAGTAGAAAAAAAGGAAGAATCCAGAACTGGAAATTTGGCATGTCAAGTTGCTACTCCTGAAGCATATACAATGATTTAAAACAATGTGACCTTAATAAAAAAAATTACAAAAATTAATAAATAAAACTAATCAGAATGGGAAAAAAGTGGTGAGCCTCTCTGAATTGGAAACAAGAGCAAAACCAGCCATAAAAAAGTATAATTTAGCATCTAATCAATTAGATGGTTGAATTTTTCATCGGATTAGGTTTGAGGGCCAAATGGATTACAGTGGAGGCCATGTTCTGGCATAGGTTTGAACAACTCTTGGTCATATATGACACTGTTACAGTGCAGGTACTTTAAAAAGCACATGTAATCAATTTAAAAGCACATGTAATCAATAAATTATAACAATAGGGACAAGGTTTTGGGGGTTTTTTTGTAAAAAATTTACAAGGAACTCACACTACTCAACAAAAACAAATAACCCAGTCAAAAAATGGGCAGAAGAGCTAAAAAGGCATTTCTCCAAAGAAGAAAAGCAAATGGCCAACAGATACATGAAAAAATGCTCAACATCACTTATAATCAAGGAAATGCAAATCAAAACCACTATGAGATACCACCTCACACCTGTGAGGATGACACACATTAAAAATGTAGGCAACAACAAATGCTGGAAAGGATGTGGAGAAGAAGGAACTCTTCTACACTGCTGGTGGGAATGTGAATTGGTCCAACTACTATGGAAAGCTGTATGGCGATTCCTCAAACTGCTAAATATGGAGCTTCCATACAACCCAGCAATACCACTTTTGGGAATCTACCCAAAGGACACAAAAACACTAATCCAAAAGGATACATGCACCCGTATGTTCATTGTGGCACTGTTCACAATAGCAAAAGTATGGAAGCAACCCAGATGTCCAAAAATAGATGACTGGATCAAGAAGATGTGGTACATATACACAATGGAATACTATTCAGCATTCAAAGAAGATAAACATATGCAATTTGCAGGGACATGGATGGAATTAGAGGGGATCATACTCAGTGAAACAATCCAGAAAGAAAGAGAAAAATATTGAATGGTTTCATTTATAACAGGACTATAGGGAAACCAAATAGGAGAGAGACACTTGGGGGTTGGGGGGAGGGAGAGGATAAGGGCACAAAATGGAGTAGAAGAGGACACAAGGGACCACAGAGATGGATCACAGGTGAATTGGCGGTGGGTTACCCAAGGGGAATACAAATGTAAAAGATATAAATAACAATAAAATATATATTTAAAAAAATATAGGGGCAAGGTATAATATCCCACAATACAAGGAAACTCCAAAGAAAAACTGCCAGTTAATTTCCAGCTCATCCGATTGTACTTGTGGATTGCAGCACATATGGTCCTGCACAAGGGCTTGTGGAGCAGTGAAAGATGCTAATGCCGTATGTGTGGAAATCTTTTACTCCGTAGAGAGTGAAGGGGCATAGAATGCTTGTCTTTGAATGCTGGACTTCTATGGCCATTTTCTTCCTAGCTCAGTAGCAGATGTTGTCCTCTCCATATGGTATTTTCAACTTATTGTATTTCATCTTTAATGTAGTTTTCTTGGGGATTTTAATTGCTTATTTCCAATACTAATTTCCATTCCCGTGAATACAGAGGAAGTGGATTTGCTTCCCTTTCAATAGTACAAAAAGAAAACAATTATGGAAACTACTCAGCATGAATAGTGTTTAGGTTTTCAATGGAAGGTCAGCACTAGGGTCGGTACCAGTAGGCATATCCATATCTTTAAATTTCTGTATTCAGATTTTTTGGGGGGTTGCTAAAATAAAATGTACTATTTAAATATAATAAGCTACTTTTGCTGCTTATTTTATAGTTTCAAACATGTAGATTTGGAGGGAATAATTTTCTATCATTAGAAAACCTTAATTATCTTTCTTTACACATTAAGTTGAAATAGTTAAGGATAGTATAAAACTAAAGGCTCCAATAGTAGACCTCTTAGGAGATACATAGTAGAGATATTTTTAGAGACTTGTCTATAACACCATCCTATACTAAAAGCAAAGAGGACTGAAGAATTAAAGTGACAGTTCATTGAAAGCACTTCACCAACTTTTAACTTTGTCCTTTCCCTCTGACCCTGTCAGCCCACCCACCAAAAAATTGCACAATAGTTAACTACTGAAACCTCTAATTTCATGTCTCTAACTTGAGTTGAGGACATTGGCAGTTTCTTCTACTGCCTTTACTTGCCACTCCAAATCTTCACCAGTTGCCTCAAACCACACAAACTTCTATCCCACTCTCATCCATACCAGAGGTGTGTGGGATGAGAGGATTCACCAAAGACAGAGTTGGGGGGGGGGGGCAGAACAGGTGGATCTACTGAAATACATTGCTGAGAGAAGCAGCAGGCGAGGCAGGAGAGGTATGCCACACCATGTGGGTTAGCTTCCTGGCCAGGGATCAAACTCCTGTCACCTGGCTGGTGACAGCTTAATAGCTCTGAGATTTTAACCCCCGTGCCATCAGGGAAGCCTTCATTATCTTTCTTAAATGCTTACTACAGTGGTATTATTGATTCCTTATTCCTGTTAGTCCGTCTTTTTAGTCTTGGATTGTGTAATATTTGGTGTTCCTGGTTTCTATCTCACTGATGAGTCTTTCCTAGTCTTTTTTGTGTGTTCCTCTTCCTCCATGTTGGATCGTCTTCAGCTTCAATTTTAACAGTTTCATTAAAGTACCTGTAGAATACTAATATTCCCATACCATCTTTAAGTTGGAAGACTTATAGAGCTTTATGAGCCTCCCCTTTTGAAGTACCACTGGCTCTTCAAACATATTCCAATCTGAATTCAGTATGTGCTACAAGTTTCTCTCCTTATCTTCAAGAAACTTGTTCCTCCTCTACATTTTGACCTCAAGTAATGAAGGCTAAATCCACTTGGACATCTAAGTTATGTATCTGGAAGTCAGTTTACACTCTTCTTCCCCTCTCTACATACTCAATCATTAAAATATGCTCATTTTTACCTGGCAAGTATTTCCTGAGTGTAACATCCCCTCATCCCTACAACTGTCCCTAGTAGTTCCCATGACAACAATGCTTCTATTATTGTTTCTCTTCCTCCAGTTTTGACTCCATAAATCCTTTCTTTGCACTATAGCTAAAAGTAATTTATATATTATTCAGTTCTAACAAAGTACTCTACTTTGGTTTCCTACTACGTACAAAATGAAGTCTAAGCTTCTGAATGTGCATGCCAAGCATCTCCACAATCTGACTACCACATATCTCCTTGTAATTTCCTCCCAATATTTTCAAATTTATAATTTATGATCTTGCAATAATGATCTGCTTGGAGGTCTCCAGATACATGTCATCTTCCACACCTTTGTACCTATTTCTTCTTTCAGGATCACCATTCCCAGCTTTTTTTTTGTTTAACTAACTCAAAGCTGCCACTCAAGTTTTATGATGGTTTATTTTATGTGTCAAGATGACTAACCCATGGTATGCAGATATTTGATCAATGTTACCCTCGATGTTTCCAGAAAGAATTTTTACATGAGATTACTATTTAAATCAGTGGATTCTGAGTAAAGATTATGCTCCCTAATGTGGAGCATTACTACGGAGGCTAACAGCCCGCAAAAATGCAAAAAAAAAAAAAAAAAGTTGTACTGGCTAGGAAAGGTGATACAAGTGATTTTTTAAAAATTTTGGCATGGTAGCCGGGGGGAGGGGGTGGGCACTGAATATTTTTGAAACTGAGATCTGAAAAAGTGAGATGCTAGTTCATGAAAACTGCCTGATATTGCTAGACAGCATGGACTGAATGGCAAAAATCAGGAGGAAGCTTTCTGCCTTTTCTTCCTGCAGTCTGGCCTTGCATAAATTTGTGTTTACCACCTTTCTCACAGTCCAAGGCATTGTTGGGAATCTCCCCACAGACAAGCTTTTCCTCAAACCCAAGTGCAGTAGTCCAGTTAATGAATCAAGTTTGTTCAGCAACTTGTCTTCCTTCTCTGCTTCCCCCTTCTTGTTGCCTCTTTATGTAGTACAGTCACCAGGAGCCTCATGCTAACCTCAGGTTGAAATAAGAATCCAATTCTAAATCTTTCACCACTCATCTGCTATGTAATGTCCTAAGTGTCAGGAATGTCTTTAACAACTTATCTCTTTTTTTGCCAAATCTGTTATCAACTCACAATTAATGATACTTCATCCTAACTCATATTTTTCTATTTGTATCTCTTTCTGGGAAAAAGCATTCTCTTACTCAGGAGGTTTGGAGATTCCTACTATAATAACCTTCCAGTTTAGACTAAAGTCAAGCTTACTGCCAAAGTAACCGTAACGTTAGTGTGCAGTTCTTATTCTGATTTCTGCAATCTGATTTCTGTATCCCTTCCCATGGTGTCCTGAGCTTCGCAACTACTTGTCCAAAAGTGACTTAAAATATTTATATTATTAGAACAGACTGCTTAACTTTTATTTGGCATGAAATTATTGGATCCATTATGAAATAACTAGAATATATATAGTTCAGGCAAAATCAAATAATCAAAACATGCTGCAAGAACCATTTGAAATCAGAATTAATTTTCAATAGCATAATTAAACTATAATCTAAAGGAACTAGCCAGAAATGTTTGCTGAACATTAGTGTAATGGGTAAGGCACTATGCACCTCAAGATAGAGATTAATGACAAGAATGCTGTTCACTGAAGTTTCTTTCAGAAACTGCTCTGTTCAATATTATATCTACTAGCCATCTGTGTGTTGAGCACTTGAAATATGATTACTCTGGATTTTCCTGTGCTGAAAGTATAAAATATACATCATATTTCAAAGACTTAGTGAAAAAAAAGAGTAAAAGTGAAAGATCTCATTAATTTCTCTAATATTGGTTATATAGGCTAATAATGTTTTGACTATATAGGCTAAAATAAAATATATTATCAAAGTTGATTTCTTCATTTTCCTCCTGTTCTTTTTAATGGGATACTAGGAAATTTTAAATGGTATCAGTGACTCTCAATATGTTCTGTTGGGCAGCACTGGCATCAATGATCAGCCACTGCTCACTCCTTAGAAGTGTCCATCACCAATCTATCAACATTTATTCTCACAACAGGCCCACAACATTTTTCCATAAACATTGGGAGTGTTACACTTGTGTAACTACCATTCTTGAATTCAAGGACTATCTTTCCTGTTCTTTAAAAACAAAAACAATCAAAAAACCCTTTCAGTCTATCTATCATCAAATTCTCCTAATTGTTCTTTAGTTTTTACAAAGCTATTGTTTTCTCTCTTCCAACAGAAATGCCCCACTTCTAATATTAATCTTATACCTGTCTTATGAATATCTCTTCAACTGTAAAAATAAATGTATTTAAATTTTAAGTTCATAGGCAACTCATGGCCTCCATGATACTCAGTCCCTACCAAGTTCAATGATCTTTCCCCCCACATTTCATTTAACCAACTTGGTGATTACTAGATTAATAGTGGCAGGTAGTACTCTAAATTATTCTCTAGCATCAATTCATTCAGTCCTCCTGGCTCCACAATGAGACTCTTTCTACTGCTGTTCTCATTTCGCTCAAAGTGTTACAGGAACCCAGCCGCCTCAGCGGTGGGAGCCAGCAGCAGTGGTGGTGTTCCTTCACCCTGATGCTCCACCACAAGTCACTTGTGGCAGTTGCTCCTCAGATACTTTTTTATGTAACAGTGTACTTTTTGGATCACAGAATAGACCAACCAGGTCTGAGCTATGAGCTGATTGGTGCAAAATGGTCCAATCAGCTACAGGATTGAAAAATGGTCCAATCAGACTTATGGGTGGAGCAGCCAGAAAGAGGATTTAAGCCAGGGTCAGAGGGAGATAAGGGAGAAAAACAAGAGAGATGATGCCAGCCTCCAAAGGAAGAACAAAGAAGGGGAAGACTATTCCTGGCCTCTGTAGAAAGAAAAGCTTCCAGCAGCCGACCTCCAAGGAGGGAAGACAAACTGAAGATCTGTCAGAGACTGGGCCTCTGTTCCGGTCTCTGACATAGCCTGAAAGGAACACCAAAGACCCTGGGCCTGGTGTCTTAAAGAGCTGTTTGTTATTGGTATAACCCAACAACTCACAAAGAGCTGGGTTAACACTGGATGTCTCTAACACCGCCTCTGAGGGACCAGTAGTGACCATCTCTACTGGCCAGTGCTGTCCAGCACTTGTGCTGACTGCTGGAAAACATCACTGACACTATATGGGTGAGATAGCCAGTCACTTGTGGATACAGTAAGGTCTTTGTTTCCCCTGTTTGTAAAATAAACGCCATGGTTGTTCCTGGAGCCTGAGGTCTCTTGCAAGGTCTCTTGCACGCGAGTGAGAATCCACAGACTGTCCTCCTATCAGGCACTGTCCCTTGTTAGGCTATAGCCCACAGGCCCCTATTGTGTAGGTATTGTATTGTTATAGCCCTTGGTTTCTGTTTTTGGCCTTTTGAGGGCTCTTTTGCCTCAGAGCCTGGGCAGGTGGGTGGCTGTTTCCATCCTTCCATCCAGCCTCCTGCCTTGTTGCCCTTTTGCCCTCTCTGCCCATTTCAATATGAAAAACAAACAAACAAAAATTGTCATTTGTCCAAGATCATGCAGCTAATAGATGGCAATTAGGCCCTAATGCAAGCCATCTATTGTGTTTTTAGTCTCTTGTGGAAGAGGTGGTTTTCCTTCAACTGGTTTCATTCCCCTGGGATTGCTTTACTCAGGCAACAATGAGCATCAGCATGACTCAAGGACTTCTAGGACTTCCCTCAACCATCATTTTGCTTGCTTTTATGATTCATCTGTCTTCTGCCTCAGTATATCAGGATCCTTCCTTCTCATTTCCAAGATAAGAATAACAATCCAGATTAATTCAAGTTATGACACTGATAATGCCAAATAATATAATTTCTTAAATTTTGTAAAGGTTTATCCTTTTTCAAAAGTGCTTGAAGATATAATCACAAATTATCAATGTATTGCTAGAGGAAAATATGCTCATTTTAAGCCTGATATATTTTTCTCTTTTTAACTGGCTCATCTCGTGAAAGTATTTCTAATAGTGGAATTTCAGGCATTGTGATAGAACACTGAGTGGGAGAACACTAACATTACTGGGTTCACTGCTTACTCTCCCTGCATTTTCATTATAATTCTATATTCTTTCTTTCATGCATACATATCCTGTTTTGCTCACAAAGGGATTTTAGGCAGTTTTCAAAAATAAACACAATCTAACGGGATTAAATAAATAGATGAGGAAATTGTGACTGTTATTCATGTTCTCTGTGGCAAGAATGCAAATCCCTGTTCCAGTTGCCTAGCATCACCACAATAGTTTGAAAAACATATTCACAGAAAACTCCCAGTTCTCACAAACTCTCTTTAGTTAAAACTTTGTCCCAGTCAACCTGGTGAGCAAAATAATTGCTATGGTGGTAAGGTGTAATCTTGACTTCTTTTAAAGATAAGTCTAGAGTCCTGCATGATAAGCTGATCTGAGTTTCTTTTTCTTTAGACCCTTTTCAGATTTCTACTTGACTTCCAAGGCAGACAGAGCACCTCCGAAGCAGAAAGCACTTACACTTCTCACTCACCAAACCAGTTTCTTGGGAGGTATGATAGATAAATGAGAAAATAAGAAAATTAAAGTGATTTTTCCTATTTTAGTTTGTCTCCCATTTTGGTTAGTGCTCTCACTAAAATTTCCCTCCCCTGTTATGGTAGCCTAATTTAGCTATATTGGGAATTCTATTTGACCATGAACTATATTATAGTTCCCCATCCCTTAGGATGGAATAAGACTTTGAGATGTTCTTTGGAATTGAAGTTGTTGGGGGCACGTCATAGACCAGCTGGGTCAGCAAGGGAAGCACTTACTTACACTTGGAAAACAGACAATGGAAAGAACATAAAATAAAGCCAGGTGAAAGATGAACAAACAGGAATATATACCTTAAGACACAATACACTTGGTTAGTACTATTCTACAAATTAGGTTCTGAGTTTCCTAGAAGCCAACAAGGAAAGAGAATAACACAATTGTTTATAAGAGCCAAAATGTCCATACCATAAAGTCAACAAAATGATTCAGAAGACAACTTTTACTGGAATGAGACCATTAAAAAGATTTTGTCTTTATATATTCTTTAAAGGACTCTTAATGATAAAGAACACAATGTTCTCCATAACAAGTCTCCATTAAATTTCCTAGAACTTACCATACCCTCTTGCCATGACATCAATCAGTAAAAGCAAATCTGAAAGCGCTGTTTTGCCTAGGTAAGTTATACAGTATAACCAGATTTCCAAAATTGATAAATCACTGGAGTTAAAATAAATGAGATTTGGGCTGTGAGCTTTTGAATTCTTTACTCATTCCTATCAAAGAATAAAAAAGAAGATAATTTAAGTGACACTTCTCAGCCCTTTTCCCCACAGAAGCATGCTTTCCCTACTAGGTGTGCTTCTTGTCCATGGGACCTTAACCTTGTAGTCTAACCCATGATGACTAGAAAAAGGGTAAGCTTCCCACCCAAAGGAAACCTGTTGCTAGGTTGATATAAGCTAGTCAGATTTTCTCTACTGAAAAATTAAACTGAGAAACATGATTCTTGCTATCATGATTTACTCTGGGAAAAAAAAAGATAAAAGGGCCAGAGTGGGTGTCATAGCCAGTCAAAACACAGCCACACCAGGGCCTCCCTGGTGGTGCAGCGGTTAAGCATTGCACTGTGGAGCTGTCAGCAGCAGTGATGCGAGTTTGATGCCCGGCTGGGGAGATTCCCACATGGCGCAGCAGACCTCTCCTGCCTCTCCCGCTACTCCCCTCAGCAGTCCCTTAGCAGTGTATTTCCATTGATCTGCCTGTTCTGCTCCCCACTCTGTCTCTGGTGAACCTTCTCGCTGTCCCATGCCTCTGGCCTGTACCCCAGCCTGCATGCAAAAATAGGTAAATCTTTAAAAACAAAAAACAAAAAACAAACAAAACAAACAAACAAACGAATAACACAGCCACACCAAAGTGGCAGAGATACAGAAACCTTGACCCTCAGGAAAGACGCCAACTCCTGCATATCTTTGCTGCATTTCCAGCCTGTTTCTCTTGTCAGAGGGAAGCAGAAAGACATAGTCTCCTCTTTCCAAGTCCTCTACCCTATCATTTCCCCAGCCTCCATGTTTCCAGACAAGTTCAACCTTGGACGTCCTTCATGAGAAAATAGGAAGGGAGCCCAAAGATCACTGAGCTGGTAAGGGCACGGATAAAGAGGCAGGTGCTGGGGAAACCGGTAACCTGATTGACTGAGGTGACCAGCAGAAGGTGATCACATAGGAGGGACTGCTGATTACACTGTTAAATTTACTCAGTTATGAGAAGGCAGATCCAGGCACTTTGAAATAAAATCTTTAAGAGGACCTCCTACACTGTGAAAGACAACATCCCAAACTCTGAAGGAGGAAATTGACACTAGACTCTCTAGGAAACAGGATGTCAAGCATTAACCCGACCTCCTGCAGATTAAGATGGCAGTTTGCTACAGCAGGAGACCCAGGGAAATCAATACTGCAACAATCACCTCTATGGCATGAAAGCACTAGCCAGTAAAAGTGCCTTTGAGATCCCATTTCATGCTATACTCCAGCAGTTCCATTTCCTAATAAATGAGCATTTCAGCTCCTACTGTTTAGATCTCCAAAACACTAGTATCCTTCAAAAGAGTCTGCAGGCCCTCCTCAATATCCTGCTGGCAGCTATGAGTCAGCCTTCTCTCTAAAGGGGTTTCTATCCGGAGTGAGCACTTGATCCCAAAGCCTGAGATGGCTGAGATAATCAAGGCACAGTCAAATTACTGCCCAATTTTTCCAATCACCATCTGCTAGACATATCTCCCTCCTGGTAAGGGCAAGAATCTATCACGCAATTCCTCAAACTTACAAGCTTTAAGGACAGCTGCCACACACTGGAAAGTGTCTTGTGAATGGAATGAAGAATCCCCATACCAAACAGAGCCAAACTGACCTGTGTGCCACATGCCCAGGGCATCCCTTCTGTCAGCTTTCAAACAGCCCCGAATGCAGCGAGAGTACTACAACAGGCAAGTATTGGAAAGCCAGAAGGAAACAACAAAGTTTGGATATCCTGCCAAAGGACATTCTGGTCCTGAGTAATGGAAGACAAGGAATTTAAACACATTATTGGAATGGAGCGAAGTATTAGCTGAGTTACACACCACATTAGTCTTTTTAGACAAAAGTGTATGTCTTGTGGAGAAAGGTAATTTAATTCAAGTGATAAAGGATGCTGGTTCTTAGAGCAGCCAGACTTCAAACTAAGATTCCAAAGGATTTGTTTTGGCTTGTGTAAAACCGAGCAGTAAAATGCTTAGAAGGGAGCACCATCTTTTGTGGACCCAAAGCTTTCAAGGAAGAGGTCAAGAGAGAGTTACTGGATAGATATGTGCCATTTGGGACTGGTAGTTAGTTTGTGATTCTAAGATACTTTGGGACCAATAGACTTATGATAAAATGAAAACCATACAGGAAAAGAAAGTAATTGACTTCTCTTCAAAGAAAGCACAGAAATAAATGATATCAATATTTATTGAAATAGAAATAAGCTGGACACTCTGATAGTGAATACAGAGAAAGCAAGATGTGGAGAAGCGAGCCTGTTCCCATCATGCAGTGGAGCTGTCCAGTAGTGACTCTTGTCCTCACCACCCACCAGCCAGATGACCTTGAGCCCCTTACTTAGATCCCATCGCTACTGCTCTATATTTGTAAATAAGACAGTAATATATTCTATACAGAGCACAGATTACACTGCATAGATTAAATGAGGTCAAGGATACAAAAGTTTGGGGCTTGTAAAAAGCATTCAATACATATTTCTTTCCCTATTCTTTTTAATTCTGGACCAAATTCCAATATGTATGTGTGTATGGGAGACTTTCCATATTAACTAACAATTCTTAGAAACCAGCAGGGTGATTAGAATTCAACTCAATTTTGAAACTATCTGCCTGGATACAGTGTCAGCTTCTACAGACCCTTGGATTCAGTACCACAAGATCATCTTCCATTTCAGACGGCAATTCCAAGCCCAGATTGTTACCTGTGCTTCTGACCTACTGACTATGTAAATGAGAGATTCCTAGGACCCCCTGCTCAGGTTCAATTATCTTGCTAGAGTGCTCACAGAACTCAGAAAACTCACTTACTCACTAGATTACAGATTTACCACAAAGGGTACTAAAGGATACAAATCAACAGACTGGGATCCAATTCCTTAGTAAAGGAGTTTCTGATCTCATGGAAATTTGGGTCCATGATGTTGGCAAATGGAAGAACTCTCATTCTAAAAGAATGGGTGGAACCTCTCCAAACCCATCATTTTAGATTTTTTTTTAATAGACACTTAATTGCATAGGCATAACTGATGAAATTGGAAGCCACTGGTAATGACTAATCCAGCATTTAGGCCCTCGCCCCTCCCTGAAAATCAGGGGGAGGGACTGAAACTTCCAACTTTCTATTCCTAGTTGCTTGTCTTGGCACCATATTTTCAGTTTGAGGTGTTTTCAAAAGTCATCTTATTAGCAGGCAGATTGAAGGGCACCACAGGGTCCCCAAACTTACAGATTCTAAAGGGATTCTGCCATCTACCTCACGAAGACAAAGCACACTCTCATCCTAGTAAGTAAATGCCAGGCCAATCAGAGCTGTTCTGAAACAGGGCCACAGAAACTTGCCACAAGTCTAAAGCACCTTCTGGCAGGGAACCATAGGAAAAGGACAGAAGGGACTACCTAATCATCTATAAATAACTTATTAAATACCTTACTACGCTTAAATTGGATTATTCTCCAGGCATGATAGCCTCATTCCCAGACTGCAAAGGCTGTATTTCTGAATCATATTTTGGAGGACTATTCTTCAAAGAGCCACCCAACATCATCTAAATATGGCATAGGCAGAAATAAAACCGTTCTTGTTTCTGTTTTTTGTTGTTGTTGTTGTACAGCATAGTATAACCTATTAATAGGAAATCAGCAAGAATGAAATAAAAAAAGGATAAATACATAAAATAACCCAGGATGTTTTTGGGCCCAGGCCTAAAAGTGACACACATTAATCTCACTCACATTCCAAATACATGGCCCAGATCTCAGTGCAAGGATATTCAGGAAATAGGATTTTCTTATGAGACCAGGAAAAGGAAATGCCACGGATGAGCATCTTGTAAGGCGCAATCACACGCATTTAGTTGCCCCTCCTAATACACTTACTCTCATTTGCATTGCATAGACTACTACCATTTAGCTCATTTACTAAGCTATTTACTCAATTCTCATTTTTAATATTTTTGGTTCATATTATATATGTATTTTTCAATGTGATAACCTGTTCTCATTTAAAAAATGCTTTTTAAAATATCCCTTTGAGGCTTCTAAGCAAACCTGTTTGAAATACTTTTGCCATTTTTTCAATTATTTGTGTGTTCTGAGTTGTGATTTTTTCTGTATGTTGGGTCTTCCAGCTGGCTTTTACTATGGATTTGCTTATATGTGTCATAATTTTTGCATGGAAGCTTATCACACCTGGAAAATTTTTTCCCATTTCTCCCCCAAATTAACTGAAAGTTCACTGCTATCCCAATAATGTTTTGCTTTGAAGTGCTGATTTTTAAAATTAATATGAAAACACAAAACATTACATAAAAGGCATTTTCAATGAAAACTAAGTTGAAAAGACTACCAAAGGGCTTAAATTTAGATTCATTAGGATAAAAGTTGACACATTTATAACTGAGTCTTTGAATCAGTTGCTATTGAGTCTTTCACATTCTAAACTCCCTAAAAACTGTTTTTACGGTTTTCTACATAGGAATTATGATTTTATCTTCAATAGTTGGCATTTTTCTGATAATGCCAAAGCCCCCCTTTAAAAATTAACTTTTTTTTTGTATTTCTAGAATGTGGAAACTCAATTGAATTTGTATATTCACCTTATATTTAGCAATCTTGAAAAACTGCCCTTTTAATTCTAACCTTTTTTTTGTAATTTTTAGTAAACTTGCACATTATTTCTGAATAGTGATAATTTTAATTCTACCTTTGTGGTCCTTATATCTTTTCTTCTATTTGCTCTACTATCCTCCCTGGAATTTTCAGTGCATTGTTGAATAGTAATTGATAAAAGGCATACTTGTCTGTTTCCTGGTCTCAGAGAGAAAGCTTTTAACATTTTGCCATTAGGTAAGATGTTTACTACATATTCTTTGCCTCTACGATTTATCAAATTCTATTCCTTCTATTTCTGATTTGCTAAGATCAAAAAAAAAAAAAAAAGAAAAAAAAAAAAAACACAGGGGCCTCCCTGGTGGCACAACGGGTTAAAAGCAGCACTATGAAGCTATCCAGAGCCACTGCAGCACGAATTCGATCCCCGGCCAGGGGGATTCCCACATGGCGCAGCAGACCTCTCCTGCCTTGCCCACTGCTCTCCTCAGCAGTGTACTTAAGTCGCTCTGCTCCCCTCTCTGTCTCTGGTGAATCCTCTCACCCCCTCACATCTCTAGTCTACACCTCAGCTCATATGCATAAATAAATAAATCTTTAAAAAAATAGACATTGTATTTTTCTCAGTGGACTAATTAAAAACAAAATTTTACTCTATAGTACTAAATACAGAAAGGGTAGCTAACAGTTATTGGTGTTCGTTTTGAGTCCGGTATTACGTCAGGTATTGTACTGATATATCACGTAATTTAATCGTCATCACAGCCGTCCGCAGATTCTATTAATATAAATATTAAGTAAAGAAAATACAACATGCAGAGAGGTTAAGTAACTTTTTGAGGTATTCAATTTATAAATTGAGCAGTTGGGATTTGAATCCAGGAATCTCTGTTTAGAACCTCTATACAATATTGTACCTTCCATGACCTTCCTACATAGTAGTAATATATTAGCTAAGTTACATTAAGTTATGGACATAGACCCAGATGCAAAATACTCAGTAAATGCCATGTCTTTCTGTTCATTAAATGTTCTCTCAGCATAAAAATATCATCTATTTCAAAGTAAAAGGTTTAATTTTGAATGATTATTCACATCTTGAGCTGAGAGAAAATATACAACCATGAACTTATTCCAATTAAGCAACTGAACTGAGTTTCTAAAAATTCTTGACTCAAAGACAATACATTTTTCTCCCTTCATTCTCCACTTCATCTTGAGAGCAGCAGATAAGACATGTGTCATTCCAGCTACATTATTATAAGATTATTTCATCTTTAGAACTTACGTTCCAACTTAATGCAGCATGAGTATATGAATCTCTAAATGGTAATATATCAAGCAAGTTCCAAATAATCCACTATAACTGTCCAAAATGTCATGTTAATTTCCTTCTGAGCACTCTTACGAACTTTCCTCAATCTCCTTTCTGTAACATACAGCTTCAAGTTCTGTTTTTCCAGTACTCTTCCTTATACTGTTATGACTTATATTCTTATAGTTTTCATTACATGTTGTTTACACAATGTTGATTTCCATATCTGTTTCTCTCACAGGTATACGTGATTGAAAGCACTGAGTCATGTTTATCTTTGTATCCCTACCCCCTAGTTCAGTGCGTGACACTAGTAATGGCTAAATGAATGTTAGTCGAATGGGTGGATGGATGGGTGAATAAATCTGACCAAAGGTGACCCCTCAGAGTTCCATTCTGGGTTCTCTTCTGACACTCACTTCTATTGCCCATATCACTATGGCCATGAAAATATATCTCCTTGTCTTTCTGCTTCAGAAATATACCCCTTTTCTTTATGCTATTATGTTGAAACTGCTTTCCAGATGATAGACAGTTCGCTTTTTTCCACTGGTTTACCTAATTTGACCCTCGTGGTTTTTTAAACATGTTACCAGCCTCATTTCCTTTCATTTTATTTGCTTTCTGGTTTGCATTTAGCAAGTGAATGAAGACAAGGAACTCCTTTAAAGGCGTTCAGACTCTACTGCATTGCTCACAGGACTGCCAGAAATTACTGGCCGTATCTAAAGGCAGTCCTCTGCAAATAAGCATCAAATGCTCCAAAAGTCTACAACAAATAACTGACACTGTTTTTAATCTATTCAGCTTCTAACAAAAGTCTGAAGTTGAATTGCAGCTGGTTGATCATTTTGTCTCAACATCTGAGTGCCAACTTTGGGGCCTGGGTAGATTAATAGAGGGCATCCAGAAAGCAATCCTACCCGCTGTGCCGTCGACCTAACAATATATTTTTGTGATTAAGTGCTTTTGTAGTGTGTGTTTGCATGCTACCATTGGTTGTGTGTGTGTGTGTGAAATATGAATGTTTTCTTTCATTCAGCTTGAATGTAAAAGCAGCCCTCTAAACTGCCTCGGGGCACTTTTCAAATTCCCTGTGATATCACCCAGTTGGAATTATGCACACTCGTTTTCAGAATTCTGCAAGGAAAATTGTTGAATTCTCTGTGACCTTTACCATAACTGAAAATTTATGCTGCTTTTCCCCCCTTCTTCCATCCCTACCCCCTTTTCAAAAGTATACTTCTCCTGGTTCCATCTCCTTAAGTGTTAAATGCTTTCAGAAATTGTTCATTTTTTATTATCAGCCATCTTTCTCTGTTTTATTTGAGACAGAATTATTCCATAGTCTAGTCTGAGTCTTGGCTATAAAAAGAGAACACTATTATTTGCGCTGGGATTCTGTCTCATATGTGTTAAAGTTTAGCTCAACAATATCGAAATCCTACCAAGATGGAAATAATGTATTCCAAAATTCTAAAGTAAAAGAAACCCAGTGCTCAGATTCCTAATCTCTCCTTTTCTTACAATTACCCTGCTTGGCTCAACATCACCTTACCAGGGATTCTCACACTGTAAAGTATGTTGATATTTCCCACGTCATTTGTAAAACCTGTGGATTACCCATATCCCAATCTCAAGAGATTTTGATTCAGTAATCTGGGTTAGTGCTCTGGAATCCATACTTTTAAGAGTCTGTTGTGGTGGGTCTGATGCAGGAAGCATATGGATCACATTTAGAAAAACAGTGACTTCCAAGCAAAATCCAAACTCTTTAACATTGCATTACCTCCTTTATCAACTAGCCCCTACCACTTACCCCTCCTTGCCTGACGCAGTCCATCTCTGCTAATTTTCTGCCACCTCTCCAGACACCTACATGCCCTTATCACTTCTTCACCTTTGCGTGTGCTCAGAATGCCCTTTTCCTCTGCCTTTGAGGATACTATTCATTTCTTCAAGACCTATTTCTAATATTCCCTTCTCTATGTAGCCAGAAGTCAGTCATTTTCTGTGTTATTAATGAATGAATCAACAGCCACTTATCAAATACCTGCTAAATACTAAAGTACAATATATGCGATCTACTAATTCCTTCCAATACTACAAATACCATTTATTCTTGTTTTATAGATGATGTGTTGAAGATAATGATTTTTTTCCCCATAGTTACAGAACTGTTAGGTACTAGAACAGAGAATCAACTCCACCTCCAATGATTACACAGTCAATACTCTTTTCATGCCCCTCTGCTGTCTTTCACAGGTCCTGTTCAATGAATTTGCTATTACTTTATTATGATTCTTTGTGACCCTAATCACACTGCATTATACTTTTTTATAGGCTTTTCGTATCTACTAGATGATATTCTCTTCAAAGTTAAGGGTCAAGCTCTCTGTTCAGCAGTAGACATGCAGTATGTTAGCTCATTGGCTGAGTAAGGGATGCACTGAATAAACAAAAAACCTGTATTTTTGAGCACTTACTGTGGTTGATGTTTATCAACTTCAGGTCCACTCAATAATTATTCCCTTTTATAATAGCTTCCTAATTTACTACTGGTATTACCTTTTCCCCATTCTGTGCAATTTTAAGGGAGTATGCTTCTAGGCAACTCCCTTATACAAAGGAAAATTGGAGAAGGAAGATTCCTGGCTCAGGAAGGTGGCCCAAGGAGTGGAGAAACCTACCTTCATTCATCTTAGCAACATTGGCAGTGGTGCCCAGGCCAGACTGCTCAGGGTACTGAGACAGCTGCAGGACACCTGTCTCCTGTTTTCTAGTTTCTTTGGTTCTCACTTATCCTCAAGCCCTGTTCCCACCATCCCAGAATCACTGTGAATCTTCCATGGCCAGGCAATAAACACTTTTTAGTAGACAAAAAATGTTTCTGCTGCTTATAGTCAAAAATCATCTCTGACGTGCATTTTTTTTTTTTTTCAGAGAAGCCATTTTAACTTTCCCTGACGCACAGTACGCTTTTTTACAAGCAGCCAAAACCTATGGAAGAAAATAAAAAAAAATGCATTCTCAGGACTTGAGTTTTGTGATAAGCAATCCTGAACATCAAAATGCTTTTAAAGGCTTATCTTGAGTTGATTATTCACTCCGACCCTTCTTACAGGAGCAGAAGCAGAGTTTTACTCACAATTTATGAGACAGGTCATTTATGATGTCCAGAGGCAATGTAAATTTCTGCTTCCTACTTACAAATGGCAACAATGGCTACTGAGTTTGACATCACTTACCCAAAGAGAATAATAAGGTTTAATGAGTTTTTGCCAATATTTGCTTACTTGCACATGTGATTAGATAAAGGCAAGTGCCTTCTCGGTGCACATACTCTACTGGGAGAAAACAAAATATTGCAATTCATGGCATATTAATAAAAATAATTTTAAAAAGCTTATGGAGATTAATGTACTTTGAAAAGGAGTATTTAAATGCCCAGATGAAAAGCTCAGATTTGAAAGCTATTTTGTTGGTATATAGAATAAGAGATGAAACTCTCTTGAATGAACCTAGTGAATAATAAAAGCTCTCAAAGCAGAGGATAGTCATTCATTCTCTAAACCAATTTTATCAAACACTAGCTATTGACTAGATTCTGGAAATGAAAAGATGAACAAAGCACAGTCCTACAGCTGAGGTAGTTCATCTGAGTTTAGATAAATGACTAGGACTGTTTTAGCCTACATAATTTGGGATAGAAGAGCCTTAATTCAATAATCTATCAAAATGTGCAGTTAATGTGTCTGAGCATATTACTATGTTACATGTTTTTGACATATGTGAAAGATTCATCAAAGGAGTCTCGTGGTTCCTGTCCCAGAGAAGCTTATGGTCCATGTACAGAAAACTGAAACTTTATAAAGCAAAAAATTACAATATAAGAAAATGTGTATCTGTTACTGATTGTGAAATATAGGCTGCAAGTCCTATAATATTTCAGAGAAGTGAACTTAGTATGTGCTAGTATGATTGACATTATGAGGAGTATGGGATTCAACACAGAATTGGAAGGGGATAAAAACAAAACACTCAAAACAGAAAGGGAATTTAGAGCTACCTCAGGCACTTCTCCATGCTTGCCCTGCCTCTTCTCTTCCAACTTTATAGGTCAGCAATCTGATTCAAGAAGATTAAGTGATTTGAACAAACATATACAGCCAGTAAGTTACACACTCAAGAATTGACTCCATACCTTAAAAGATTTTGACAGGGAGAAAGAAAGAGAGAGTTGTTGAGATTGTGCCCGGAAGTATTGGGAAGCTAAAATAGGTAGGTGTAGTGAGGTGACTATGGAAGGCTGTATAAGCAGGCAGAGTAGTCAAAATTTGAGGTCACAGTAAGATGCTATTGCAAAATTCTGAAAATAGGGCCTCCCTGGTGGCACAGCAGTTAAGCGCTGCGCTGTGGAGCTGTCAGCAGCGATTATGCAAGTTTGAAGCCCGGCCAGAGAGATTTCCACATGGTGCAGCAGACCTCTTCTGCCTTGCCCGCTGCTCCCGTCAGCAGTGTATTTCCATTGATCTGCCTGTTCTGCTCCCCACTCTATCTCTGGTGAACCCTCTTGCTGCCCCACGCCTTTGGCCTGTACCCCAGCTTGCATGCATAAATAAATAAATCTTTAAGAACAAAACAAAATTCTGAAAATACAGTGATCCTAGCAATGGAGATGTTGTTTTGTAAAGATGAAAGGAAAAATAGTAATTATAGACAAAGATTATAGCAATTGATTAGCAAGCAAAATCTACCCTCCACATATTATAGTTTAACATCAAAAGTCAACAAAATCCAAGAGACCAAATAATATTTATATTTCATTTCCTGTTTCATGTCTGTGTAATATTTTAAGGTTCAAATACTTCTCCTTCAGCAATCCAACCACAACAATGTACCATGACATAAAAGAAGAATCTGTTAGGAAGGTATCTAAAAGCATAAATGCCTTGGAAAAGCAACTCCTGGTATGAGTTCTAGTAAAATGTAAAAAGGTTAAAATAGGATAAGAAAAACAACCTGCCTTTAACTATAAACAATTGTAATATATTTAATGTACATATATTTCCACATTTTATTGAATGAAGAAGTCATTTAGAATCACCATAACTTAATATTTCATTAAAGGAATAAAAATCACTGCTAGTTAAAAAAATGATGAAAATGTGAATATTTCAGAATCAGTGAGGTACCTAGTATTAAGCCACATTAAATGTCTCTTACAAATCCCTATAAAGTACATGGATGCAGTCTGTTATAGGGGAACAGGTCTGTCTGACTGAGACAGATAATGATAAATCACAGGACATCCCTTAATAAACCAGTAACTTTGGGAAAAGTTAATATACTGAGCTTCAGTTTCTACATAAGGAAAACAGGAATTGATAACTGCTACCTCATAATCTATTATAAAAGGAGAATTAACATAGTTAAATGTGTAGCAAAGTATAAGCATATCATAAATAGAACTCAAAAATTACCAGCTTAATGGGTTAATTCTATTCAAATTCTTTAATGCCCACAAATATAAGATCAGATAATTGTTAGAGATTTCTAATACAACATTGCCATAGCCCATACTAAGGCCTGTTGCCATGTTCTGGGAATGAGAAGTGAAAAAAGCACAGTTCTACAGAGGAGGTATTTGATCTGAGTTCAGATAAATGAGGACGATTGTTTTAGCCTACATAGTTTGGTATAGTGGAACCTTAATTCTGTTTGTTTTCTCAATCAATAATCTACTAAAATGTGCAGTTCACTTCTTCTCTGAGCATATTACTGTTATAGTTTTTGACACTGGTGAAAGACACATCAAAGAAGCCTCATAGTTTCAGTTTATATATCTCAGTTTTACAAACTGTGATTGTAAAATTTAGCATGAAAGAAAACAAAGAATGGTTTTATGCAACACCCAATGAATACTTGCTTTATAGCAAGTGTAATTTTAGAATTTCTTTAACTAGCATTACTTCCCTCAAAGTGCATTTAAAATATTCTACTGATAGGGCCTCCCGGGTGGCACAACGGGTTAAGTTGCAGCACTATGAAGCTATCCAGAGGCACTGCAGCGTAAGTTTGATACCCAGCCAGGGAGATTCCCACATGGTGCAGCAGACTTCTCCTGCCTTGCCCGCTGCTGTCCTCAGCAGTGTACTTCAGTAGATCTGCCTGTTCTGCTCCCCAATCTGTCTCTGGTGACTCCTCTCACCACCCCACACCTCTGGCCTACACCCCAGTTCTTATATGCATAAATAAATCTATAAAAAAATAAAATATTCTACTGATATTTTACATAAGCAAAACTTTCCCAATACATCCCTCTTTAAATACAGTGTTTCATAATAAAAGGCAGGAAAATAGAGGAAAAGAAAAAGATTTTTGATGGAATCAGTGCAGGGTGTAAGAGTAGACTCTGAGGCCATCTTAGCAAACCTCCAGGTAAATCCAAACCTCAGTTAAATCATCTATAAAATGAAAATAATAAAAATAGTCCCTACAATATTGATTTCTGTAAGATATAAGATTTATAAGGAATGAAACATAGTAACTTTAGGCAAAGTGCCAGACATGTATTATAGACTCAATAAAAGAGTAAGGCACAATTCATTCTTCATTTATATTTCATGTATTCTACAAGAGCTTGAGCCTAGGAGTATCTCTGCTCAAAATTTACAATCTTTGAAAAGTGTTTATTATAATTGATGTAACATTGATATACAACACTATAGATGATTCAGAAGTATATGTTCATACCTCTTCAGGGCTCACCACCCAGGCTCCCATAGTCTTCCACCAAAGTCTGGTGAGGGAACCCAGTTCCCCTACACTTTGCTCTCTACCTTCCCACTCCCCATCTGGTGGTCTCAATTCTATAGTCAGATTTCTAATCTTTTCTCAGTTCCTTTGTTTAAATATCACATATGAGTGAAACAATGTGATATTTGTCTTCTCCTGAGATTTTTTAAACTAATTTTTAATTTTTATTTTAATTTTGGGGTTACATTTTGCTCTTCCATATATGTACATGTTCCCTTTAACCTCTACCAAGCCACCCATGCCAATACTTTTCTGTGTCCCTCCTCTTTATCCTCCTCCTTCCCTTCCATTCCTTCTCGTAACCATTAAATCTTTTACTAAGTTTGAGATTTTTCCTGACGTATTTTTATTTGTGCATGTTTTTTGGTTATTTATATGTTACTTATTTTCCACAGATGAGTGAAACTATCCAATGCCTATCGCTTTCTGTCTTAATTCACTTAACATAGTCACCATGAGATTCTTTCATTTTGTACTAAAAGCCACTATTTCATCTTTTTCATAGCTGTCCAGTATTCCGCTGGGTATATATTCCATAAATTTTTTTCCATTCATCCATTGAAGGTCACTTAGGTTGGCTCCATGACTTGGCAAATGTGGACAGTACTGCTATGTACTTAGACATATATAAATCTTTTCATACTAGAATTTTCATATTTTTAGGATAAATAACTGATGAGGTTTTGCTGAATCATTCTGGATTTCCATTTTAATTTTCTTAAGAAATCTTCACACTATTTTCCAAAAGACTGCACCAACTGCATTCCCAACAGTGGATGAGAGTTCTTTTTTCACCACACCCTCACCAACTTTTTGATTCTATTCTTTCCTTCTGACTTATTTCACTTAGCATAATGTCCTCCACTCTATGGATATCAGCACAAATGGCAAGATAATATTTTTTATAGCTGAGTAATAGTCCATTGAGTATATATATCACATTTACTTAATCCACTCATCTGTGCTTAAGCACTTAGATTGTGTACATAATGTGGCTATTGTAAATAGAGCTGCAATGCACATAGTGTATACATCCCTTCAAATTAGTATTTTTGCATTCTTTAGGTAGATACTCAGGAGTGGGATCGCTGGATAATATGGCAGATCTATTTTTAACATTTAGAGAAACCACCATACCATTTTCCATAGAGGTTGGTCTAGTCTACAATCCACCAACAGCGTATTAGGGCTGCTTTTTATCCACATCTTCTCTAGCATTTATTGTTTATGATCTTTTGATATGGGCTATTCTTACAGGTGTGAGGTGATCTCTCCTTGTGTTTTAGATATGTATTTCCTGATGACAAGTCATGACAAGCACTTTCTCACTCAGTTGTGGCCATCTGTATGTTTTCTTTGGAGAAATTCATATTTAACTCTTTTTTAAGATTTATTTTTGCATATAAGCTGGGGTACAGGCCAGAGGCATGGGGCCACACGGTGAGAGGGTTCACCAGAGACAGAGTGGGGGGCAGAACAGGCAGATCGACAGAAATATACTGCTACACAAGAGAGGTCTGCCACGCCATGTGGGAATCTCCCCAGCTGAGTGTTGAACTCGCGTTGCTGATGCTGACAGCTCCATAGCTTAGCGCTTAACCCGCTGCGCCACCAGGGAGGCCCTCATATTTAACTCTTATGCTCATTTTTGATTAGATTCTGTTTTCTTGTTGAGTTGTATGAGTTTGTTATAGATCTTGGCTACCAGCGTCATGCCTTATGTGTGATGTGTAAATTTTCTCCCATTTGGTAGGGTGCCTTTTTGTCTTAGTGATACTTCCTTTCACTGTACAGAGCTTTTTAATAGTTTAGAAGTCAGATGCACAATTAATTCTATAATACCTCTCCATTTATAGCACTATATTTCTATCAGTCCACTATTAGATTATTGTTCTGGCCCTTGTCTACAGATCATTCTCCATTTAAATTTCTGGAGAGAGCAGGCTGGAAAAAGCAATGTCCAGAAGATACCTATTACACCTGATTGGAATAACTGCTTTTCTGCACTAGAAAAGGACTGATGACAATCAAGAGTCCCATATTTATTTCATTTTGGTGTCAATTTTTTGACACGACGCTGAATTACATTAATGTACTTTTCTAGCCTCTATCATAAACAGAGTTCCCAAGAAAAAGAACCCAAAGATCAAATTTACTTGCAATCTTATGCAGGATTGGTCCTGATTTTTGAATAATTATTTAGATATAGGTGGATGGATATTTGGATGGATGGGAGGATTTGTGGATAGGTGGGTGGATAGATGGAAGGAAGAATATAAATGGAATATTAAAATGACAGTCTGGATTCATTAAATAAATTTTGAAATATTGCTTGGCTCTATGTGGCAAATTTTGTGTTTTCCCTCAAAAGTCAGAAATCTCAAAATTCATTTTGTTCCTAATGGATAACCAAAGGAATAAGAAGAATGAGTTTTATTTGAGTTAAGTTGCTCTTTGTTTGATGACACGCTCCTGGTATGAGCCAAGAGAGCAAGTGAAGGATCTTTTCTGCATAATAATATACTATTAATTGCATTTGAGAATGCCCCAATGGACAAAATCTAAAAGACACCCAAGGATACATGGAGTTTCTTTTGTCGATACATTAATGTTCCACAAAAAGACTGAAAATAAACTGATAGTTAAAAAACAAAACAAAAATGCTTAGGAAAGTATAACCATTTAACAGCTACTTAGCAAGATGAAACAAATGATAAGATTAGGTACTGAGAAACCATTTCTTTTTTACCATATTTGACTTGTTCACCATAAATATTTAGCTTGTTAAGTCACATTTAATAACCATAAAATGTAATTACACAGTAGTTACCATTGTCATTTTAAGTTTATTTCAAATCAGCCAGATTTACTCCACACTACATAGATCCTAAATCACAATAGAGCACTTAGAATAATCAATATTTAATTAACTTATAATTACTCATACTAACTGCCTTTCAAATGTAAATTAAATGCTACCATGTGACACTTAAAAGTGATTATCATTTCTCTATTAGATCACCGTATAATATGTTTATTGCTATAATTTATCCTTATTGCTTATGAGAATATTTGTAGTCTCAGGAGATGTATAAATTTGCAGAACATTAAGAAAAACAAGGCATTAACAACTGTGTTGTATTATCTTCTAAAGCCATAATTTGGAAAGAGAATAAATAACTTTTTTTTTAATTTAGCAGTTCTGATCTTGCTCAAAGGAATATATTGACTGCTTGTTGCTCAAACTTCCCTAGGGCTCCAAGGAATGCCCCCATTTACAACAATGTTGCAGTGAACACTCAGGGGCCAGGTGTGACTGGATCACACTGATCTAGATCAGGAGCTACAGACAGCACTCCTTTGACAGCTATAGAAATTCAGGGTGCCATTGGGAAGGTACCTGCTTCAGCGCACTAAAAGGTACTCTACTGGTTAGAAAGCATTTATCAATTGTCCAGAGTGGCAGGATTTACAAGTAAAAGGTAGTTTCAGCTAGTGGATTGGAAATGGCTCCTAATTAAATTGTGAATTTGTGAGAGGAATGGTAAACTGCCTTAAATCTTTGGTATTCTTCATGGTTCTTAAATCTGGGGCTGGTCTTTTACAAGCACACTTCTATGGCTTAATTGGTTACACAATGGGAAAGCCCAATAATTTATCTTTAAGGAGGGTCCCTTATATCCAACACCAAATCACTTTAGTATGAGTCATGCCATGATTTAGAAAACTGAATTTCAAAGATGACTATAATATCGTAAGATCCCAAGGAAATGCCTACAGAACCTGAAGATCCCAGCCAGGAGACCCATAACCACAATTCACTAGAAAGTGAAGTCTAGTGAGAACAATTGGTTTTAAGTTCAGGAGAGTATCCCTTTGTGGAAATGACCTCAGGTGACAAACATGTCCCATGGTGTATGGCTATTTACATTGTATTCCAGTATTGCAGACAAAAAGGGAGAATCAGTGACAGCTATGGCCAGAACACATTCCTCATCTAACAGGAAAAATTATTAACTTGAACTACCTGACTACATAACTTCCTCTAATTTTCCAAAAACATGAAAATCCAGGTTTTTGTGTGAAATTTGATTTTATGGCAACTAACTTGAATTTTAAAAAATACTGCATATAATGTTTCACTGTATGAGCAATATAAAATGCAACCTCTACATTCTTTGTGGCTCAGGGGTAGTCAGTTAGCAACCTTCGCTCTGTTGTGTCTCACACATCCCTTTCTCTCCAGTCCAATAGCCTCCTACCAGATCTATACTTCTTACTGCTCGCTACCCGAATACCCATCATTTTTCTCTGTTATTTAAATAGCTAATCACACCATTTACTGGTTTCCTTCAGAACGTCCCTGTTGTGTTCAGAATAAAGTCATATCCTTTCATGAATCCATGGGTCCCATCTATATTCTTAATTCTTACAACCTCAGGATTCAAAGAAACTATGCTGAAAAAATTCTAAATACTTCATAGCTTCCTAAACATGCCATGATATTTTGGTGCATATGTGATTACACATGCTAATCCTAGTGAATTAGCTCCCTGTTCCTGTCTCCCAGCATGGACAATGATACTCAGTTTTCAGGTCCAACATTCAGTGACTCCTATTCCACAAAGATGTCCCTCCTCATACCATTAGTTCCTCCTCTGTGTCCCTGTAGCTCCTCTGGTACTTATATCAGATTGTAGAATAATTTACATGAATCTCCTTCTTAGAATGTATAAGAATTCTTTGAGAGTGAAGAATAATTTTCATCTTTGCATTCTCAATGTCCAACAGAGTACCTGGCTTTTACCACCAGTTTATGAATGCATGGATAAATCCAATATTGGCATCTTGGTATTTCATTGGCAAAGCAGAGATTTTGTAAAATATAAATTGAACTTAAGGAGTACGCATTAAGTAAATATGTACTCATAGAAGAAATCAGTTAACAAGTAAATGTGTCAATCAAAATATAGCAGTCAGGTTACCAGAAGAGTAATGCCAGGTATTAGACATTCCAGAGATATGCTAAAGTGGCAGTGAAGCAGGGCTACAGAAAACTGAAGTATATCTGACTGTAAGGGAAAATGAATAGCCATGAGATAAAAACAGATCGATGATCTGGGGTTTTGTCTACACTGGTATGGACTTCAGGCAAAACATTTAAATTCTCTGGCCTTTGTTTTTCCTTTTGCAAAATAATTTTGAAAAAATATTTCCTGAGATTCATTCAAACTCATTAATACGATTCTATTTATTCTATGAATGCCTACAACACATCTGGAGGGAGCTTTCATGAGCCTAGAACTGTTCAAACCCTTAATGCTAAAGATACAAATGTGGGGCCTCCCTGGTGGTGCAGTGGTTAAGTGCTGCACTGTGGAGCTGTCGGCAGCAGCAATGCAAGTTCAACTCCCGGCCAGGGAGATTCCCACATGGTGCGGCAGACCTCTCCTGCCTTGCCCACTGCTCCCCTCAGCAGTGTATTTCTGTCGATCTTCCTGTTCTGCTCCCAACTCTGTCTCTGGTGAACCCTCTCACTGCCCCATGCCTCTGGCCTGTACCCCAGCTTGTATGCATAAATAAATAAATCTTAAAAAAAAAAATAAAGATACAAATGTGGCAACATTCAATCACCTTCCCTCTATTCTTTTTTCCGCCCCCTCCCATACACTCTAGTAACATTATATTTTCCAAAGAGTCGAAGAAATAATTTTGTTGTGCTTTTCCAGTTTGATTATTTTTAAGATTTATTTTTATTTATTTATTCATACAATAATGGGGGTGTAGGCCAGAGGTGCAGGGGGTGAGAAGATTTACCGGAGACAGACTGGGGAGCCGAAAAGGCAGATGTACTGAAATACACTGTTGAGGGGAGCAGCGGGCAAGACAGGAGAGGTCTGCTGTGCCATGTGGGTTAGGTTAGCTCCCTGGCCGGGATTGAACTCATGCTGCAGTGGCTGCTGATAGCTTGATAGTGCTGATACTTAAAGCCTTGTGCCACAAGGGAGGCCCTTTTTCTGGCTTGTTTTCTTTGGTTATTTATATTCTTAAAATGAGTGAAAACATCTTGTAACTGTCTTTCACTTTAACTTATTTCACTTAACATAAATGTAGTTGTGTAGGCAATTGGCAAGTTGATAAAATTGGAAATGAAGAGACTGAGGTTTTATTCATATATTTAGATGGGAAAAATCTCTCCGATGCATTGCTAGGCTTAAAAAAAAAAAAAAGTGCTACAATGACACCAGAAAGTGAGCTCCAGGAAGGAAAAGATTTATATCTATTAGATTCATTACAATTGAGATTGCATCCATAATAGTGATTGAATTAATTGGGTAAATATCTCACAAGTAAACCCCAAACCTTATTGTAAGCATGAACATGCTGTCCACATGCCAGTCTTATCAATTAGCTAGAGTGTGAGTGTGTGTGTGTGTGTGTGTGTGTGTGTGTGTGTGTGTGTGTGTGTGTGTGTGTGTGTTTGCATTCACCTGGGAATCTAAGTCATTCTTCCTCTTATTAACTTTTGGTAAAAGTACTTTATGTTAAGATGTGGTATATAGGGCCTCCCCGGTGGCACAGCGGTTAAGCGCTGCGCTGTGGAGCTGTCGGCAGCAGCCACGCGAGTTCGACGCCCGGCCAGGGAGAATCCCACATGGCGCAGCAGACCTCTCCTGCCTCGCCTGCTGCTCCCCTCAGCAGTGTATTTCTGATCTGCCTGTTCTGCTCCCCACTCTGTCTTTGGTGAACCCTCTCGCCGCCCCACGCCTCTGGCCTGTACCCCAGCTTGTATGTATAAATAAAAAATAAATCTTTAAAAAAAAAAAAAGATGTGGTACATATATACAATGGAATACTATTCAGCATTCAAAGAAGATAAACACATGCAATTTGCAGCAACATGGATGGAATTAGAGGGGATGATACTCAGTGAAATAAGCCAGAAAGAAAGAGAAAAATATCGAATGGTTTCACTTATAACAGGACTATAAGGAAACCAAATAGGAGAGAGACAATCAGCGGGGGGGCGGGGAGGGGAAGGCGGGGGGAGGGAAGGAAAAGCGCACAAAATGGAATAGAAAAGAACACAAGG
>PVIJ01012678.1:0-48548 GCA_004024925.1 Scalopus aquaticus
GAGAGAGAGAGAGAGAGAGAGAGAGAGAGAGAGAGAGAGAGAGAGAGAGAGAGAGAGAGAGAGAGGAGAAAGAGAGAGAGAGTTGTTTTTGCAGAGGAAAATAAGCAGGGAAGAGGAATAGGGAGAGGCCGGTGCCCCGGCTCCCTCAGGGCCTCAGAGAGCAGCACACATCGTAATTCCCTTTCCAGAGCCTTACAGATTTCCACAAACAATGACATCACTCCGTCTCCTCCGACCAGATTACAGCTGGGGGGATTTTCCTGGGAGCGTGGCGGCCAGGGTGGGGAGATGAAGGCGCTCTCCGAGGTACTGAAAGGACAAGGGTGCGGGTTCGCCGCGCGGCGCCCCCCGCGGGTGGAGGCGGACCGGACCGGCCGGGGGCGGGCAGGGGCGGGCCTGGGGCGGCCCAGGGCGGAGCCCGCAGCTTCTTTGGTCTTCATTGGTCACTGACAGGCGCACGTCATCCGGGCTGGAGCTCTCCTCCGGCCCCCGTGGAATTGGAGCTGAGGAGGAGCAGAAAATGCAGATTTAGCATCAAGCACAGACATACACTCACTCTTTCTCTCAGATACACACAGCTCCCCACATTCGCACCCTTTCCAACGAGCCGCCTGACTACACGGTTTCTCCGCCAGCCAGATGCTAGAGGAGAACACATTGATTTGCTGCTATCCAAGCTTCTAATCAGTCTTTCTCCACACATTTTTATTTCAACAAACAAACAAACAAAAAAAAACTACATATATACATTTTTTATTTGGACCTTCCCTCCTGGTACCCTACTCCGCCAGCCTGCGCGTCTCCTAGCTCCACTTTTCACTCCCAAAGAAAGATGAAAGGTGGCTGTGTCTCCCAGTGGAAGGCAAGCGCCTGGCTTCTTTTCTGTGTCATGATTTTTGCATCTGCCGAGAGACCGGTCTTCACGAATCATTTTCTTGTGGAGTTGCATAAAGGAGGAGAAGAAGAAGCTCGCCAAGTTGCAGCAGAACATGGCTTTGGAGTCCGAAAGGTAAGGTCTCCCTTGCATTTCGCATGTTGTTTCAAAACGGGGGCAGCCCTGCGCAATCTCATTGCAGATTTGCAAGTTTTCTCTCTTTCTAATGCGATGCAGATATTCTGCCATCAGCTCTTTAACACGACATTGCCTCCGGTGATCTTTCACGGGTTATGTAATTAAAATGTCCTTCAAATTGTACCAGTAAGGTCATAAAAAATAATTTATTGTTTTTTGACTTGGTGGTGAAAATAAGATAACGCTTTTCAAACAGTTCCCTGCGCCCAGGTTGCTGTCCGAGGTACCAAGTTCTCAAGGCAGTCTGTGGATGGAGGGATGAAGCGCTGAACATGCAGGCTTGGCGCTGGTTGTCTTGCCAGGGATGGATCTTCCACCCCCATCTCCCGAGAAAGAGTAGTTTCTGACGGACAGGACCAAAAGCTTGGGTATTGCAATTCACCTCCCTGCTTTTGGGACCCTGTGCCGTGAGGACTTTCCTGCGGGTGACTTTGGTCCTGCTCTTTTCCAGGAATAACAGCTCCTTGGTTCCAGAAGACTGAGGCTTGAACTGATTTCTCTTTCCAAAATCCGGGCGGAACTTCTCGCCCTCGCCCCTGCCCACGACCGCCAACCCCCGAAACTTACTCCTCATTAGCTCTCCAGTTCATAACTCACAGCTGCAGAAGGTGGAGAGGTCGATTTTGAGGGGAGTTCCCTACGGAGACGTAGGGATGTCTCTCCTGGTACGTGGGCGGGTAGCTTGGCTTTCCCAGGAGGACGAGGGGATCCCCATTACGAGAACTTGTCAGAGTTTAGCTATTTGGGCAGCTGAGTGAAGTTTACAGCCTAAGATACCTCAGGACTTCTTTGCGGACTCCAGGGTACCTATTCTGTGAGGGCATGGGAAAGGAGAACGCTGGGTGGGGGGCCGGGGCTGACCTAGTTGCTCTTCTTGCGAAATATCTTGCCAGAAATCTCAAGTGTCCTTAGGGGACTTGCCAAGGGTGCAAAGTGGGTGCTAGGAGAAGCCTGGGAGGAGGGAAACCTGGAGGATTTAGGGATGTAATTTGATAACCTGAGGGTCGGCTGGAGGTCTGTGGATTTCCGCGCCACACCCCCTCCTTATCTCGGGAGGAGAGAGATTTGAAATGAATGGTGGATGCATTTGGTTGTTGCTTTCGCCTTTCAAGGGCAGCGCGAACTGGAACTCCTATCAGTCCCTTCTGTCGCGACTTCCCACGCGTCCTGCTTCCCTCCTCCCTCTCAGTAGCCTCCAGGGCTCCTTCCTATGCGGTGGCTCCCCCCACCTCCATACCGTGTGGGCAGCAGCCGAGAATTTCGATCCCAGGTTGATTTGGCAACAAGTTTGACAGAGGTCTGGGAGGAGGCGCCAGGTCTGCCAGGGGTGCGCGGGCGGGTCTTCAAGATGGGAACTTGTTGCTCCAGGGAAGCATGGGTGGAGCAGGGGAGAGAAGACACCAGCTGAGGTAGCAGCCGGCTGCTTCTGGCCCAGAGCCTAAGGGCTGTTTAAAGAGCACCATGCATTTAGTAAATAAGCAGACCTTTTTTCTTTCCCACCCCACCCCTTAAACTCGGCAAAATCCAGCAACCAGAGGCCATTACTATAATAGTGATAATTATTAGTCCACACTTACAAACTGCGGGGGTCCTCATATATTCTTATTTAATGTTCTCAACAACTTTGAGGAGGCTACTACTGTTATATGTTACTGATAAGGAAATTGACTAAGATAAAGACTCAAGATAAAAAAGAATTACTGAGGATTTACATCCAAATCTTTCACAGATGAACTTAAACTCTATAGCTGTTGGTACAAACTGAACCAACGTAGGCATTCTGTTGTCAGAGTTCAATTGTTAGGGCAGGGGTTGGGTTGTTATGCTGAAAAGGAATATGACATCAAAGTCTTCAGTTCTTGAGTGTAAAAAGTCCAAAACTGGTGCAGAGATACCTGTTATTCTCTTCCCAGAACATACACTTTTTCATAGAATAGGCCAACATTACTATCTCATGTTTGCTTCCCCTTTTGAAATATGCCCTTAGGATCTGCTTTCAGAAACTTAATTAAATCTAAATGTAGCTGAAACTAATTTAAACCTAACAATAATTATCAAAGGGGGCTTTTGTTTGTTTGATTTTTGTTTCTGTAAAGAGGTAAAGAGTTTAATGAGGGATTTACAATTTTGATGATGAAATTTCAGCAAGGGGATATAAAGATAATCATTTCATATGTGAATCTGAATTATCTCCATAATCTTACCTTGATATCTCAGGGAGTTCATACTTTGGGGTGAAATCAGATGCCTAAATCGTTTTCTCCCCATCTCCCCCTTTTTTTTGGAGAGTCCACTGGTTTTGCATCAGAACCTCAAACCTGCAATTCCTGTGTAGAAGAAATCTTCTTACCTTCCCTTTACCTCTCCTTAACAAAAGAAGTTATATATTTAAGTAAAATTCAGTTGATGGTAAGATACTTCTGTCTGATGCCTATTTTCCTCCCTTGGAACCATATCCCATATATCCTTCAAGACCGAACTATAAACCTTCCCCCATGTTATGGACCACAATGAATTTCCCCTTCTCCAAATTCTAGTAGGGAAAAAAGTCACAGTCTACAAGTTTTAGGCTAGTACATTTCATCACTTGTTCACAAGATATTTCATATATGTACATGAAGGTGGGTGTAAGTATTTTCTTTCCACTTAAAAGGTAAATGTTCAGGGATGATATCATCTATATGTTTGGCCTGTTAGTGGACTTGCCAACATTTTAGGGAACATCCTTTGTTCTATTTATTATTCCAGGTTTCCCAAACACTGTCCCAAACATCCCTCTGTACTATACTTTTGCCAACATGTGTTATTATTTTTTTTGTTTGTTTTTGTTTTTTTCATTTTAAACTCCCAAAGTTTCCTTTTGCTTCCAGACTCTAGTATTTAGTATTCCTTCCAGTGCTCTGTTGCCCTAACCTCACTGGTGTTCAGTGTCAGATACCAAAGATTCTCAATAATTAATCATCCAAAAGAAGGGTCAGTTTTTCAGACTAGAGGAACCAATTGATTTACTCACTTTATCTCCCAAAACTGTGAGGTAGAAATTATTGGCATCAACCCTAATTCTCAGAAAAGAAACTTAAAACTTCCAAGAGGCTAAATGGCAGCTCTTTTCTAAATGAGAAACTCATATTTTAAACCAAATTTGCTTTACCAATAATAATTATTTCTTTATCTGTCACACTTTCTATAGGAAGCCTTCCTTGACTGCCAAAACCTTTGCCCTTGGGAAACCATTCTAAAACTGCAGCATTTTTTTCTTTCTTTTCCTTTTTTTTTCTTAACTTTTTTCTATGTCTAACACTAATTTGAGATTTACATATGAACCTTTATCCTTATCTAATGTGTATGAATAAGTACTTCTTTTGGAAGACTATAAATCTTCCAAGAAGAAAAACAATATACTATAGCTTATTATAGTTCCTATATTTAGTATGGTAATCTGCACATGAGGTATTCAATAACTATTTGCTGATTTTTTTCCCCAGTTCTGTTTTCCCAGTTTTATGGAAACTGTATAAGTTTAAGCTTATACAGTGACTTAACATACATATATATTGTGACAAACATATATATGTTCATACATTTATATCCATGCATTTTGCCTCTTATGAGACCATAGGCAAAAAATTTATGTTTCCTCTCTAAAAATGCATAACTTTACCTTCAGAAAGGTGTGCTGAGACTAAGGTCTTTTATTTTACCATGATCATATTAAAGATGCATGATTATCAAAGACGTGATTATATCTAGGAATATTAGGGAGTTTACAATAATAACAAAGGTGGGGCCTCCCCGGTGGCGCAGCGCTTGAGCGCTGCGCTGTGGAGCTGTTGGCGGCGGCGACGCGAGTTCGACTCCCGGCCGGGGAGAATCCCAAATGGTGCTGCAGACCTCTCCTGCCTCGCCCGCTGCTCCCCTCAGCAGTGTACTTCTGATCTGCCTGTTCTGCTCCCCACTCTGTCTCTGGTGAACCCTCTCGCCGCCCCACGCCTCTGGCCTGTACCCCAACTTGTATGTATAAATAAAAAATAAATCTTTCAAAAAAAAAAAGTGTTTCTCCAAAGAGTGCCTTGAAATTCTCAATACATTACTAATTTGAATTCTCTTAAAGAACAAAACAAAAATTTTATTGAAGCATTATGCTGAGGATTAGCCAAAAATCAAGTATAAATTAGCAGTAAAAATCCAACAACTGTTTCTGTTTTGTTATGGTACATTTAGATTTTTATTCTTGTTGAATTGAATTAAGAAAACTATACAGTAAAATCATGTGACCATTCATGTATTAAAGCCTTAAAATCTGAATTCAGTAGTAAATGTGGTCTTGTGAATTGAAAGAATATATTTCTAGTCACTTTAGTTTTATTGAAGTATAACATAGTTTAAGAAAGAAAACAGCTTAATACATTTTCGTAAACTGAGCACAAATATGTGACCACCTCTACATCAAAAATTAAAATTTATCAATCAATTTATCAATTTATCCCATAAGTCCCCCTCTTGCTCAATGGGTAGTTTTTACTCTAGGGCTATTATAAATATTGCTTCTTGTGGATATCGTAGTATATGTATTTTGGTGAATACATATGTATCTTTCTAAGAGTGGTATTGTTGAGTCAAAATGGCATACATACATTTAGCTTTGATTCAAAACTGTAATAATTTTCTATTGTTAGGTAATAAATTATTTAAAATCTAGTGGCTTAAAACCAAACACATTGGTTATATTTATAGTTTTCATGAGTAAGGATTCTGACACTTTTTAGTTAAGTCTTCTGCTGAAATCAAGCTATTGGCCTGCAGAGTCCTTATTTAGAAACACAACTAAGGAAAATTTCACTGCCAACCATATGCAGATATTTCAACAAATTCAGCCCCAGCAGTTGTGGCCTGTCCTTTGTGGCCTGGAGTCTCCATTCTTCCCAGCTGCTCTTGGCTCCCATAAACTACCCTACTCACGTTATTGTTTGACCCCTTCCATAGATCTTCTCACACACTCTCTTCCTTCTAATTCTCTCTTCAGAAAGGGCCCAGCCGATTCTTAAGGTTAATCTTGTTGAATTAAATCCTAAGCCCACCCAGAAGATTTTCTCTTTTGGTTAACTCAAGTCTGCTGATTTGAACTTTACATTTGTTAAATCTCTTCCCCTCTCTCATATAATGAAACCCTAGGAGTAAATCTATCATATTCACAGTCCCACCCACAAGGCCCACACTCAAGGGGAGGAAGATTTTGGACACCAGAGAGTAGAAATCTTACAGTCTCCTCAGACTTCTGCCTACCACAGAGAAACTGCCCACATTTTCAGATATACATATATCAATTAGATTTCTTTTTTTTAAGTTAATCAATATACTTTTCTTTTTTTATAAATATTTTATTTATTTACTTTTGTTATTCATATCTTTTACATTATTGTGTGTTCCCCATAGGTTACCCATCACCTGTTCACCCGTGAAGCCATCACCATAGTCCCTTGTGCTCCCTTCTTCCCCCATCTTGAGCTCTTACCCTCCCCTCCTCCCCTGCTGAATGTCGCATTCTTATTTGGTTCCCCTATATTCCTGTTATAAGTGAAACCATTCAATATTTTTCTCTTTCCTTCTGGCTTATTTCACTGATCATGATCCCTTCTAGTTCCATCCATGTTGCTGCGAATTGTGTGTGTTTGTCTTTTTTGAATGCTGAATAGTATTCCATTGTATATATGTACCACATCTTCTTGATCCAGTCATCTATTTTTGGACATCCGGTTGTTTCCATACCTTAGCTATTGTGAACAGTGCTGCAATAAACATATGGGTGCATGTATCCTTTTGGATTAGTGTTTTTGTGTCCTTTGGGTAGATTCCCAGAAGTGGTATTGCCGGATCATATGGAAGCTCCATTTCTAGCAGTTTGAGGAAATGCCACACAGCTTTCCATAGTGGTTGGACCAATTTGCATTCCCACCAGCAGTGTAGGAGAGTTCCTTTTTCTCCACATCCTCGCCAACATTTGTTGTTACCTGTTTTTTTAATGTACGCCATTCTCAGTGGCATAAGGTGGTATCTCATTGTGGTTTTAATTTGCATTTCCCTGATTATAAGTGATGTTGAACATTTTTTTCATATACCTGTTGGCCATTTGCTTTTCTTCTTTGGAGAAGTGTCTTTTTAGCTCTTCTGCCCATTTTTTGACTGGATTGTTGACTTTGTTTTTGTTGAGTTGTGTGAGCTCTTTGTAGATTTTTGTTATCAGTCCTTTATCAGTTGTATTGTGTGTAAACATCTTCTCCCAATTAGTAGGGTGTCTGTTTGTTTTGGTTACTGTCTCTTTTGCTGCACAGAAGCTTTTTAGCTTGATGTAGTCCCAGCTGTTTATCTTTCCTTTTATTTCCTTTACTATGAGGGAAGTGTTTTTAAATATTTTGCTGAGATGTATGTCATGTAGAGTTTTGCCTATATTTTCTTCTATAAATTTTATAGTTTGAGGTCTTATCTCCAAGTATTTTATCCATTAGAGTTGGTTTTTGTGAATGGTGTGAGGTAGTATTCTAGCTTCATTTTTTTGCATGTAGCAGTCCAGTTTTCCCAGTACCATTTATTGAACAAACTAACCTTGTTCCATTGCATATTCTTTGTTCCTTTGTCAAAGATTAGTTGTCCATAAATATGTGGATTTATTTCTGGGTTTTCTATTCGATTCCATTGGTCTATGTGTCTGTTTTTGCTTCAGTACCATGCTGTTTTAATTATTATGGCTTTGTAGTATAGTTTGAAATCAGGGAGTGTAATCCCTCCATTTATATTCTTTTTAGTCAGGAGAGCTTTAGCTATTAGAGGTTTTTTGTGATTCCATATGAATTTCATCAATATCCGTTCTGTTTCTTTGAACAATATCATTGAGATTTTTATCAGAATAGCATTGAATCTGTAGATTGCTTTTGGTAGGATGGCCATTTTGATAATGTTGATTCTTCCAATCCATGAGCAGGAGATGTCTTTCCATTTTTTGTGTCCGCCTCTATTTCTTTTAACAGTGTCTTGTAATTTTCTTTGTATAAGTCCTTTACCTCTTTTGTTAGGTTTATTCCCAGGTACTTGATTTTTTTTGTTTCGATTTTGAAGGGGATAATTCTCTTAATTTCTTCTTTTTCAGACTGTTTGCATATAGAAAGGTTACTGATTTTTGTGCATTGATTTTGTATCCTATGTTACTGAATTGGTCTGTAGTTTTGAGTAGTTTTTCTATGGAGTTTTTAGGATTCTCCATGTATATAATCATGTCATCTGCAAATAGTGACAGTTTAATTTCTTCCTTCCCTATTTGGATTCCTTGTATGTCTTTCTCTTATTGCTCTCACTAGTTCTTCAAGTATTATATTGAAACGCAATGGTGAGAGTGGACATCCTTGTCTTGTTCCTGATTTTAGGGGAAAGGCTTTCAGCTTCTCACTGTTGAGGATAATATTGGCTGTGGGTTTGTCATATATGGCTTTTATTATGTTAAGGAATGTTCCTTCTATCCCAAGGATTTCAAGGGCCTTTATCATAAATGGGTGTTGCACTTTGTCGAATGCTTTCTCAGCATCTATTGATATGATCATGTGGTTTTTCTTTTTCTTTTTGTTGATGTGTTGGATTACACTGATTGATTTTCGGATGTTGAACCATCCTTGTGTCCCTGGAATAAATCCCACTTGGTCGTGGTGTATTATCTTTTGGATGCATTGTTGGATCCTGTTGGCCAAGATTTTGTTGAATATTTTTGCTTCAGTGTTCATTAGAGAGATTGGTCTATAGTCTTCTTTTTTTGTGTTGTCTTTGTTTGGTTTTGGTATTAGTATTAGGTTGGCTTCATAGAACGTGTTTGGTAATATTCCTTCCCTCTCAATTATTTGAAAGAGTTTGTGTAAGATAGGGACTAGTTCATTTTTAAACATTTGGTAGAATTCATTTATGAAACCATCTGGTCCTGGGCTTTTGTTTTTAGGGAGGGTTTTGATTACTGCTTCAATTTTGCTGCTTGAGATTGGCCTGTTTAGGTGTTCTATATCTTCTTTACCTATTTTTGGGTGGCTGTGTAGTTTCAGGAATTTGTCCATTTCCTTTAAGTTGTTGAACTTGTTTCCATATAGCTGTTTATAATGGTCTCTGATTATTCTTTTGATTTCTGCTGTGTCTGTTGTAATTTCTCCTCTTTCATTTCTTATCCTGTTTATGTGTGTGTTCCCCCATTTTTTCTTTGTAAGCCTGGGTAGAGATTTGTCTATTTTGTTTATTTTTTTGGAAGAAACAACTTTTGGTTTCATTGATCTTCTGTATTGTTTTTTTGATTTCCATTTCATTTATTTCTTCTTTGGTTTTTATTATTTCCTTTCTTATACTGGCTTTTGGATTTTTCTGTTGTTCCTTTTCCAGTTCTTTGAGGTGAGAGATTAGATTGTTTCTTTGAGTTGTTTCTTGATGTGAGCCTATATTTCTATGTATTTCCCTCTTAATACTGCTTTTGCTGTGTCCCAAACGTTCTGGAACGTTGTGTCTTCTTTGTCGTTCATTTCTAGGTATTTTTTAATTTCTTTTTTGATCTCCTCATTAACCCAGTGGTCTTCAAGCAGTGTGGGTTTCAATCTCCATGATGGAAAAGGGTTCCTTTTTTTCTTTACATGGTTCATTTCTAGTTTGATGGCTTCATGATCGGAGAAGATAGTAGGATGATTTTGATCTCTGTGTATCTGTTGAGGTTTGTTTTGTGACCTAGTATGTGATCAATCCCAGAGTGTGATCCATGTGCACTTGAGAAGAATGTGTATTCAGATTTTGGGGGGTACAGTGCCCTATAAATATCTGTTAAGCCTATGTGGTCTAGGTCCTTATTTAGAGCTTTAGTGTCCTTGTTTATTTGTTGTCTCATGATCTGTCCATTTGTGATAGTGGGGTGTTGAAGTCTCTTACTATATATGTGTTTAATGTCTGTTTTCAGAGATGATAATAATTGTCTTATATATTTTGGTGCTCCTTCATTGGGGGAGTATATGTTGATGAGGGTTATATCATCTTGCTGAATTGTCCCCTTTATCATGATGTAGTGACCATCTACGTCTCTTTTTACCTTTTTTAGTTTGAAGTCTATTTTATCTGATATAGTATAGCTGTCCCTGCCTTCTTTTTAGGTCCATTTGCTTTTTACTTTCAGTCTGTGTTTATCTTTTGTGGCTAAATGTGTTTCCTGTAGACAGCAGAAGGTTGGATCCTGTTTTTTGATCTGTTTCGCCACTCTGTGCCTTTTTATTAATGAGTTTAGTCTGTTTACATTTAGAGTTAATATTGATACATTGACATCTATATTGGCAATTTTATTTGTCTTTTTGTGGTTTTATTCCTTGTCTTATTCTGGTCTTTTTCATTCCTTTTCATTCGGTTTTGGTTTTAGGACTTCTTATAGTATTGTTTGTAGTGAAGGTTTAGTCATGACTAATTTCTGGAGACTCTGTTTGGGAAGATCCTTATCCTTTCTTCATAGAGGAAGGGAAGCTTTGTGGGATAAAGTATTCTTGGTTGGCATTTATTGTCTTGGAGTTTATTGAATATGTCTCTCCATTCTCTCCTTGCCCATAGCATTTCTTTGGAGAAGTCAGATGTCATTCTAATTGGTTTTCCTTTATACATTATTTGTTTCCTCCCCCTTGCCAGCTTCAATATTTTTTCCTTGTCCTGTATTTGTGTGAGTTTAACTATTATGTGCCTAGGTGTAGGTCTTCTAGCATCGTGATGATTTGGAGTTCTTCTTGCTTCTTGTATGCCTATTTTCATACTTGGGAAATTTTCTTCTATCACCTCCTTAAATAGTTTCTCTTCTCCTTGGTCCCTCTCCTCTCCTGTGGGATTCCTATAACTCTTATTTTTCCTTTCTTCATGGTGTCAGATAGATCTCGAATTGTTTTTTCATTCTTTTCCCTTCGTGCTTCTATTTCCTTTTCCCTTTTGGATCTTTTAATATTTGCATCTTTGAGATCGCTAATGCGGTCTTCCATTGCATTGATTCTGCTTTTATCGCTTTTCCTGGAGATCTTCAGTTCTTCCATTAAGCTATTATTCTCCTTCTTTAGGGTCTTGATTTCATTCTTCAGATCGTTAATTATTTTTTCCATTTCTTTCTTTTCCTTTATCATGATTTCCTTAATCATGATTCTAAATTCTTTATCTGTCAGAGAGAGTTCTTCCATGTCATTGTCAATGAGTGTGCTTGATTTTCTTTTTGTTCTGTGTCCTTTCCCTGAGGGCTTGCTTGGTTGTTTGTATTTTTCCTTCTCCTTTTTTTTCTTCTGATTTGTTGTAAGTGTTGGGAGATTGTGGCACTGGTATTGGCAGGCATCTCTTTGGGTGCTCCTTCTTGGATGTCAGGGGGTGGTGATCTAACCGATTCTGGCCCTGTTAGGCCAAACCCCTATTGGGTAGTGATGCTGTGAATATGTTAATGGATGTTGTCCTTAGGGATCCTCTTCCTCTGTTTTAACCAGAAGGGCCGGGAGGGTGGTTGTGTGGTCACGGGCTTTCAGAGGTGGTGTATGGGTCGTGCTTACCTGGTGGTCGTGGTGGTTGGTGGTCCCAGTGCCAGCTCCACTTAGTTTCAAGAACCCCAATGCTGAGGCCTGTGGCTGGTTTGCACTAGATCCTTGAAGGCTAGAGAGTATAACTTCTTAAGTTTTTTTAGTGGTTCCTGCTGAGATGGTAGTTGCAGGTTTAATTTAGGAGGTCTTCCTAGAGAGATTCGTGTAAAACAAAATAAAGCATATCACAGCTAAACAAAGTCTAAGAGAAGAAAGGGAGAGGAGAGGACAAAAAGTGGAAAGAAAGAAGAAAAAAGAATGGGCAGGGAGACAGATGGAGATAAAATAAGACACTACTAAAGTAGAAGAGAAAAGGGGAAAAAAAGAGAGAAAATATTGAATGGGGAGGGGTCTTCCTAGAGAGATTTGTGTGAGATCCGATGAAGCTTATTGTGACTGAAATAGATCTAGTAGGAGAAGATGGAGAAAGGAGAGGAAGAGGGGTGAAGATAAAGAAAAAAGGAAAATGGACAGGGAGAAGAATGGAGGTAAGATAAGACATTACCAAAAATGAAGAGAGAGAAAAAAAATTGGCAACCAAAGGAAGGAGCCACCCAGAGCTAAAGGATGCTCTCTGGGTCCTTAGTGTAGTTGTGAGCAAGGGAAGAATTCTGTAGTCTTTCGCCCCTGAGGTCTTGGGGTTTTTGGGTGGCCCCACTGCTGGGGTACTGTCCCCTTTCAGGTGTCAGATGCTGCTGCTGTCAGTTTTCTTTCTGTCGCTGCTTGTATTCTCGCTATAGATCTTCCTGTTCTCTCTCTCCCACTGTTTCCTCCAGTGTTTACTAGAGGCTATCACCACTACAGGGTTGAGTCTGGTGGGGAGGAGTTGCCTGAGGCCAGCCCTGAGCCTCCCAGCCTCTGTGCTTCCCACTATCAGGGCGCGGCCACTTTATGGTGGGGGAGGGGGTAGGGACTGGTGGCTGTGCGTTGCCTCAGGCAGTTGCGATTTTGAGTCCTGCCAGGAGTCTCCAGTTGTGAGTCTTGCCTTGGAGTTGCTGTTTCAAGCCTGGGACAGAGGGCCACCTGAGGTTTGTTTGTTTGTTTGTTTGTTTGTTTGTTTGTTTGTTTCCTTTCTCTCAGTGGCACTTCTCCTGCCCCTGGAAGGCGGTGGTGATAACCTAGCCCGCAGTTTTCTTCCCCCTCCTGTGGTTTTTCTCCATGGCGGAGCTGGTCCCTCCCCTGGTTTTTCTCCAGAGGTAGTGGAGCCGGCCCCCGCCATGGCTTCTCTCCAGCGGTGGAGCAGGATGCCCCGACCACCGGTTTTTGTCCTGTGCTTCTCCCGCGCCTGGAGCCAGGAGCCTCTCCCTCAGTTTCTCCAGTGGCTAGGGAATATTAGCGCTACTGAGAGGAGGAGGGGACTACCACCCCAGAGTTTTGTTCCAAAGGGGAGCTAGAGTGCTGGCTCCGTAACAGAGGAGGGGGGAGGTGCTACACCGCCACTGCCTGGGGTTTTATTCTGGGTCCCACCACCTTCTCCAGTGCACTCTGCCCTCTCCAGGGCTCTGTTGCTACCTGGAGGGACTGCTGGTGTCACAGTCCCGAGTTTATCACTCTGCCAGCCATGGGGGAACCCTTCTGCCCACCTTTCTTTTCCTGGGTCTCCTCAGGTGCCTCGCATCTTGGTTTCTTGGTCCAGTTTTTCATCAATTAAATTTCCACCAGCATCATGTGAAAGTTCCAGTGGCTCCATATTTTCACCAATATTTAATTCTTTACCTCTTTTTCCTTGTTGTTATTCTGGTGGGTATGTAGTGGTGTCTCATTGTGACCTTAGTTCACATTTCCCTGATGATCAATTAAAGCTGAATGCCTTTTCACATTTGTCATGTGGTACTTGTTATACCGTATTTGTTCAGGTCTTGCACCCTAAAAACTATTCTTTGGGGAGGTTTGTCAGACTTTTCATTTGTATTAATTCTTTGCCTGTCATGGATATGAATCTTTTGTCAACAATACATATTTTGAATATTTTTTCTCACCTTTTTAATAGTGGCTTCATGTCCCAGTGATGTTGAAACCAAATAATTCAATTTTATTCTCAGTTTGTCAGTCAGAAGAAGAGATCTCTAGAAGAAGTATCCCATCTACTGCCCCATATTTCTTTAGATCAAAATTAGCATCTTGGTTCGGGAAGGAAAAAGGCAGCAGATAGATTTGATTCTAAATATTTCTTAAAGGATTTCTATCTAAGTCCATAGGGACAGTTCCTCTGGAACTACAAGGTTTACTACCAAAGGAAAATAGAATCCTATACCCCCAGCATAGCTGCCTCAAATTCCTTCTGGACCCTAACTTAATGTATTATGCCTAGGTCAAGTCCAGGTTCATCCCTCAAGTCTTCTCTGCTTGACCTATATGACAGTTTTTCTTTCTTTGGAAGTGCAGTTATAAACTTTCTTTCCTTTAACCAAGTCCCACTTGTCAATGCACTTGATATATTTAATGCCCCTCTTGTGATGAAAGGAGACCCGAAAAAGTAACATTAAAGAATAAAGATATTAATATTTAGAGTCAAACAACAATGGAAACTTGGCTAGACTATAAACTCCCTCAGAAGCTCATTTTTATTTGAAATTATAAATAACATAATGGTTTTGAAAAATAAATAATACAGTACTTATAAGGTAGTACTAGCAGTAATAATTAAAAAAGTGGTGGCCTAGATACTTTTTTTACTCAAGATGGCAGTTATAGATTGTGTTTTCTCTGATGATTAGATTGGGTAAAGAATAGACACCTAGCCCAATGACAACACGTTCATGGGCTTGCCATGTTCCAAGACATGACCTGCTCCAAATAACTCAGTGACTTTAATTCATCATAGACCATGATGATTATCTCAGCCAACTATATCAGATTCCTTGGGAAATTTGACTGATAGTATCATATGAATGAGAATGGAGTCTAGTTGCTATGAGAACCTGCACAGGATGAGGAGGAGACTCAGACATTTCATCTCAGTTCTTAATGTCTGCTCCACTTCCCAGCAAAAGACATCTGTGACGGGCTGAAGAGCTGATAGACATACTAATCACTTTTCTACAGTGGCCACAGTACAACCACACTTCCCAGCCTCCCTAAGATGGGTGTGACCATATGACAAATCTAGCCAGTGTAATATAAGCAGAAGTGAAGTACACTTTGTACTTCTTCTCTCCTTGACACACAAAAACTCCCCACAATTCGATTCTCCATACCCTCTTCTCTTCTGAGGCTTGATGGGGTTGAGAACAGTAGCTTTGGAAGTCAAATATCAAAGATGACAGTCACAAAATGAAAGGCATCTAGGCGGCTGATTCCTGACTTAGAATAACTTAGGTAAGAAAGAAATGAAATTGACAGTAAGGCACTTCGATTTGGGGGGTTAATCTTTTGAGCAACTAGCATTATCAAATCAATATGCTATGGATAAATATCCCTTTCTTGTGCTTCTGGAATGGTCTCCAAACCTTTCAATCAAAACAAGTCAAATCACAACAATAATTTTTTAGACTTGCACACACTCATATTTCCCTCATATTGTCAAACTTTTCAATTCTTGGTGATTTGTATTCTCCAATAATAATATGTTGAATATCCTTGGCTGATGAATGCAGTTGGATCACAAGATGGTGGTTTGGTTAACAGCTTAGAGAAAAGGCAATTAAAGATGTAATCTTTGACAAACTACCCCTGCAAAATCCATTTCTCTATAGACCACAATTTAGCTTGGAAGTAGAAATAGATATCCACCAGCAAATTAATGACTGACCAGAAAACTCCCTTGATTTCCTAAACTTCTCAACTTTGAAATTATCTGTAATAGAATAGATGAGCTCTTTGAGCAGAGAAAATTATGTCTGCCATTAAAACTTGATCAAAATACAAAAGGGAGGAATTATACCTCTTTTTCTCAAATAAATGAATATCTAGAAATCAAATTCTATTCAAAAGATCTTCTGAGTACTAGATCACAATGTTATAGCACATCAGGGAATAATGCTATAGTTAAGTTTGCAGTGATTATATATTCAATTGTAACAGCTCAAAAAAGTCAAGTTTTAAGAAAAAATTATGAAATCTGAAGTTCAAACTCTTTCCTTCTCCCATTTAAGCAGTGACCTTATCTTACATTTGTGCTCAGATTCCTCATTCCATAAAAGAAACCCTGTATTAAATTTGTGGATGATTGTTTGAGACCCCAAGAAGTCACAGGCCACTTTAAAAACAGGAGTTACATACAGTTTGACTTTTTCTTTACTGACAAGTATTTGTTACAACTAAAGTTCATTTCTTGCTAAAATTCACTAAGGGTTAGAAAATCAGAAAATCACACCTGGGTTAACACTTCTATCTTAATTGTAATGGTTACATTTTAATGGATGACTTCTAATGTGAGAACACAAACTAGATTTTCTAGATTTCAGATTGTTATAGAACGTTAGTAATTTCCACATTAGAAATGAGATAATGCTGGGCCTCCCTGGTGGCACAGTGGTTAAGCGCGGCACTGTGGAGTTGTCAGCAGCGGTGACATGTGTTCAATGCCCAGCCAGGGAGAATCCCACATGGCGTGGCAGACCTCTCCTGCCTCGCCCGCTGCTCCCCTCAGCAGTGTGTTTCCGTCGATCTGCCTGTTCTGCTCTCCACTCTGTCTCTGGTGAACCCTCTTGCCACCCCACACCTCTGGCCGGTACCCCAGCTTGTATGCATAAATAAATAAATAAATCTTGAAAAAAAAAGAAATGAGATAATGCTATGAAGAGAGAAGTAGAATCCTAAGGTTGCTTTTTATTTTTACTTTTAATTTGGCACTGATTCCCATAAATATCCCATTTTTCTCTTAGTTTTTCCTAAAGAGAGTGATTTAATGCCCAGTGTGTATCAAGGTAGAAAGAGTTCAAAGAAAATTCAGACATATAGAACCATTTTCTGGAGACATCAAGAATAGGTGAATAATAACTTAGGTTTCAAACATGTAAAGTATTATGACATTTGAGAAAATAATTCTGTGTCACTATTTCAAAATGTTAGGTTTTTTTTTCAAGTTACGTTTTTTGAGGTAAAGTAGTTTTATATCTTTGTAAATGCTCCAGGCATTTTAGGTTCAAACCAATGCAAATGTATATGCTCTAACCCTGCCCACCACCAGTGTCCCAACAATCTTCCACCTTGTCCCATTGCCTCCCCCTCACTTCCATCCTACAACCGATCCCCTATGGTTGCCTCAGTTTTGTGGTCATGTGTTAAGAGTTTATTATTGCTTTGGTTTTGACTGACCCTTTATTATGGTTTTCTAGATTTCATTTATAAGTGAGACCACTATAGTGTACACACACACACACACATACACACACACACACACACACACACACACACACACTGGAATACTACTCAGCTATAAAAAAGGATGAACTCCTGCCATTTGTAACAACATGGATGAAACTGGGAGAGGATACTGCTAAATAATATAAGTCAGAAGGAACAAGACAAATATTTCCAAGTTTTAATGTGCATCAAAGGTAACAGCATTGTCAGTCTATGTCAACACAATACCTAGCAAAACTAAACGTACAATGAATATTTGCTGAGTGAGAGATCTAATATATGTTGGTATCAAATTTCTTAGACATATGAAATTTAAGCAAGCAAACAAAATAAAAATGTGAATTCATCAATTTGGGAGATGTAGACATCTCAATGTAAGGACATTTTTACCTATAGTGGCTCTCACTAATGCCATGAGTAGAAGTCATCAAATTGAATAACTCAAGATAAGTTAAATATTCTTAAATAAAAAAACATAACTTTTGTCAAAATTGCACATTTTCCTTATTTTTAAGTGCCAAGTAGTGTCCAAAAAATGCTGAAGAAAGTGTTTGTTTTAATTACCCCCAATCCTAGAAAGAACAATTAATAATATTAGGTAAACTTATTGCAGATATTCCTGAAAAATAGTTATAAAAAAAGATAGTGAGATTAAATTCTTTCACAGAACTGGATATATTTGATGTACCGTTTTAAAATTTAACTTGCTCAATTCAATCATATAGAATTAAACACAAGGACAGGAAATTGATATAAAAACAAAGAAATTTTAAGCTTCAGATAAATTGATCACACAGATATTTATTTCCTAATAGATCTCCCTGAAATTAAGAAAAAACATTATTGTGTATAATATTTAGCAGTTTGTGATTATATAGCTTAGATATAAATGATTATTTAATTACATGTTTACTTATCTAATTGCATATTTCAACTTAAGTGAATTATGGACTCTGTGCTCTGAAAAAATGAGGAAATAGGAATCCTAACACTTCATCTGAACTCCCCAGCTTTTAGAGTCTAACGTTTGTTTTATATATATATCATTATTTTTGCATCATGCTATAAGTAAGTATTGGATTTCTGCTTATAAACATAATTCATAGCATTGTTTATGTTAATTCTATATTAAAATTGCTTCTCATTTCATCACAAATCCTTTTGCCAGAACCTCTTCAAGCCTAAATTCTCTATTTATATGCATCTCTTGATTAGTTGGATTTTAAAGGGATAAGCCTAAGGATAAAAAGTGAACTCTTTGTGAAATAAAAGTAAAAAAAAATAGGAGAATGAAGTTCACTTTCTAGGTCACAGAGGAGAAAATGCGATGAATATCCACTTAGGAGTCACAATTATTTCAAAGGTGTAGGAGACAAGGTCAATGCTTCAAATGAAGGGGTGGGGCTTCAAGTCAATAACATTTTGTACTCTGCCAATGGGATTGGGAAAGGATGATGATGAAGGACAAATAACTTCCGGATAACACTGAGGAGCCAACAGGGAAAGATGTGATTTATGGTAGTATCACCTGTGTCATTTCCTGAAGCAGCACTCAAACAGGGATGGTAGAAGTGAGGACAGAGAGAAAGACGTTTTGGAAAAATAAAATAGCAAACTCTGAGAGAAAGTACATTAGGATTCATAGCAGAAGAACTGTCACTAAGAGTGACTGGAAGTCAATCCCACTGGGAACTCAGAGAACTAGTCTAGAACACGTGCCTCAGAGTTATCTTGCCTGAGGACCGAGGGAGCTGGGGTATTGGCATGCCTACTGCAATCCCACGTTGTGCCATGATCGATGGTTACTCCTGGGTGATGTTGACTCTCCAGCACGTTGACTTGGCACATGCTCAAGCAGAGCAGAGTTTAGCCAGCCAGAGAAAACACTCAAAGAGTCGCAGAGACTGACATGGACTAAACAGTAAGGCCCACAGGGGTCTGAGCAGGAAAATGAGAGTGCCTATTACAGGAAGGAAGTCAAATTATGAAGAGTAGTATTAAGTATGATGAAGTGGAGGTATGAAATATAAACAACTTCTTTTAGGTGTACAGTGATAAAGGGAGGGCAAGAAGAAAAGGATTTTTGCAGATTTTAATTGATGTGATTTTAATTAATGATTTTTATAAGTAATGGTTTCTAAACACTTGCCAGACCATTTGGAGATTGCTACCCCACCAAAATATTATGACATGCCAGACTAATTATTCTAACTGGTTTCTCCAGTCATTTAAATTTTTTGAAATAATAACTGTAATTATGGAGTTGTAGCCTGTCAGAGCAGGATGGGATCTTGAAAGACATTAGTTTAATCCTTCATTTTGCACATGAGGAAAGGAGATCAAACATGATGTTTATATTCTTCACTTTTTATGATGAGCATCTGAACCCTGCTGCTTTTTGACTGTGGTTTAGACAATGGATCATCAGACCCATCGGTTCGAGCCTTTTATACTGATATAAACAAGGGACTCAATTAAGTGGGATTCCTATGAGTTATTAGCCACATAACCAAACCGATCTGACATACCATCTTATTCCAAATCCTCCTGGCTTGCTTTTTAACCCTCACATTTTTATTAATTCCAGTTTTCCAAATAAGGCTGCCCACAGTTTCAGGGATTCCATCCCAGCAACAACCTATTGGATTTCTATTTGATGAAAGATAGAATAGAAATTTATCATTTCTTTGGCCACCCCCTTAGTGACTAAAGTTGTACAGTACATTTAGTAAGCACTAAATAAATATCAAATATATGATTAGATAAAAATCTAAAGATTTGGCATTACCATCAATGCTCACTAAATGGCAGGCAGATAGCTGTTCATGAGATGCTGCATCAGAAAAAACAAGCATGTTAGGAACTTGTGCCTGTGTTATATGGTTTCAATCAATTAATTACCATTAACAGCCTAAAATTTTGTGATTTAATGGTTAATTAAGAAGCCAGTGGCAGAGGAGAATAAGATGATAAAAAATGTCTCCTGTCCTTAACTTGTTCTCCACTTCTGTGAAATAAGAAAAAAGAAATAGATTTCATCAAATGGCTTTCAATTCTGTTCAAAGTGATGGAAGTTTAAACACAAGAAAATAGTTGGTATCCAAGAGTAAGGCCACAGTCTCTGCTAACTGTTTTTCTGAGAACATCAGTCAAGAATGGGTGACAAAGAGAGAAAACTTGCAGAGCCCAAGAGTGGGAAGAAGGATGGGAAATAAGCCATGGCAGCCCCCTTAAAGTCGAAGACAAGAATCATTGTGGGCAGGTTGAACAGACTCTTAGAGAGTACTGTCTTCAATAAGGCTTGAAATAAATCCAAGTTTGGAGCCAATAATTGGTCAGAAATAAAACCATCTGGCCACTAACTGGAAAGGGGGAGGGACAAAGAAAAGTTACAGAAGTTTGAAACCAAAGGGCACGGGCACTAACAGGATACATTCCTAATCAGTTAACAAGTTTTTGTGGAGTTCTACAAAAGTAAAGCACATTGAAGAGTGGATTCTATAGACAGAAATGTGACATGTTCAGATGTATGTAGAAAGCATATTACAGTTCTCTAAGCCAATTTATAAGACCTTTGGATCTGATGTCTCTCTCCAACTCTTACCATTACCTATTTCATGAGTTGGGGGTGGAAAATTCTGTTTAACCATTGGTCTCTGGTTTTATACACAAAGGGCCTTCTCAGAATAGAATAACGTTAGAACACACCCTGACAAGTTGAAGCTGAATTATATTTTCTGTCACATTAGGTTCCTCAGAGAAAGGCATCCTCAGTCCACAAACCTCCCCTGTTGCCAGAGAAGCTGAAGACATAAACAGTTTCTCCCACTGCATAAGCAGCATCTGTTCCAAAGGGCTCTTTAGTCTTCCAGTCCTCTGGTGAAATCATATTTACTTTATTCATCTAAATAATGTGGCTTGTTTGCCTTCTGTGTGAAGTAGTCTAGCATTGTTTTTTGTTGATTGATTTTTATGAGACAGCATATCATTTTCTGCACATCCACATGCCACTCTGCTAAGAATGAAATGGCTTCTTATTGAGTAGTTTCTGTTATTATATCTTTTTATAGTTTTGGATCACTGGGTTTAGTCAAAGTATCCAAATCCTGATTCCCATCTTCTTTCCTGCCCATCCATGCTCCTATCCCAAAGTTGAAAGGAAAAAAAAAAAATAAAAATTGATAATAGAAATAAATAAAAGCAAAAAATAGGTGCCAGATACTCTATATTCCATCCCCAATAGGTTGTTCCCTGTTTGAATAATTATAGCAATTGGGACTGACCCAAATAAGGGAGATATGTCTTTTTATATGTGCAAAGTATATTATATATATTATATATATATATATGTTCATATATGTACATACATAAGTGACTTTATTGTTTAGAGCAGTTTTAATTTTAAAACAAAATTGAGAGGAAATTACAGAGATTTCTCCTTACCCCCACCCCCACACATACATATCCTCTCTTATCAATATCACTCACCAGAAAGGTACAATTTTTACCAGAGATGAAGCTACAGTGGCACATCTTAATCACCAAAAAATTATAGCCTAATTTAGGATTACCTTTTGATGTTAAAAATTCTTTGAGTTTACATAGTAGTATGATGACATAGTCTCAGAGTATTTAGACAGCCCCAAAATCCTCTGGGCTCTCCATATTTATCTCTCCCTAACCCCAATTCCCAGCAACTACTGACCTTTTCTGGAATGTCATATAGTAGAAATATTAGTAGTAGTATTTAACCTTTTCAGTTGATTTCTTCCACTCAATAGTGTGCAATTAAGATTCTTCTGTCTTTTCATGGCTTGATAACTCATTTCTTTTTAGCACTGAAAAACATTCCATTACATGGATGTATCAGTTTATCCATTCATTTGCTGAAGGACATAATGGTTGGCATGAACAGCCACATGCATGATTTTGTTTTCGTTTTTTTGGTATATTCACAAGGTTTCAATTCCTTTGAGTAGACTGTGCACTAAGGAATGCAATTATTGGGATATAAATGAAGTTATAAAATAATTATTGGGTCATATTTATTTTTGTAAGAAACCACCAAGGTATCTTCCAAAATGACTATACAATCTTGCATTCCCAAATGCAAATGTTTGAGAGTTCTGCTGTTCTGCCTTCTTGCCAGTATTTGGTGTTGCCTGTGTTCCAGAGTTTGGCCATTACAGTAAATGTGTAGTGTTATCTCATTGATGATTTTTTTTTTTTTTTTAGTAATTCACAATGACCTATGATGTGGAGTATTTTTTTATGGGCCTATTTGTCACTTGTATGCCTTCATTGGTGAGGTGTCTCTTAATGTCTTTGGCCCATTTTTAAATTGGGTTGCTTGATTTCTGATTGTTGAGTTTTAAGATGTCTTAATATACTTTAGACAGTCTTGTGTATACCTGCAATTATTTTCTTCTAGTCTGTGACTTACCTCCTAGTTCTGTTGATAATCTCTTTCATACAACAAAAGGTTTTGATTTTAACAAAGGCAAGTTTATCAGTTATGTCTGTCATGCATAATATCTTTGATGTCTTATTTTTTTATTTAACAACATGGTTTATTTTTTTTAACGTTAAGAAACTGTATATTTGGGTATTTTACTATATATATTTTTATTGTTATTTATATCTTTTACCTTTTGTATTCCCCTTGGGTAACCCACCACCAATTCACCCGTGATCCATCTCCGTGGTTCCTTGTGTCCTTTTCTACTCCATTTTGTGCCCTTATCCTCCCCTCCCCCGCCCCAAGTATCTCTCTCCTATTTGGTTTCCCTATAGTTCTGTTATAAGTGAAACCATTCGTATTTTTCTTTTTCTTTCTGGCTTTTTTTGCTGAGTATGATTCCATCTAATACCATCCATGTCCTTGCAAAGTGCATGTGTTTATCTTCTTTGAATGCTGAATAGTATTCCATTGTGTATATGTATCACATCTTCTTGATCCAATTCATCTATTTTTGGATATCTGGGTTGCTTCCATACAAGCTACATGCAAAAAAATGAAGCTAGACTACTGCCTCACACCCTGCACAAAAGCCCACTCCAAATGGATAAAAGACCTAGACGTAAGACCTGAAACCATAAAATTTATAGAAGAAAATATAGGCAAAACTCTACATGACATATACATCTCAGCAAAATCTTTAAAGACACATCCCTCAAAGCAAAGGAAGTGAAAGACAAGATAAACAGATGGGATTACGTCAAAATAAAAAGCTTCTGTACAGCAAAAGAGACATTAACCAAAACTAACAGACACCCTACTAACTGGGAAAAGATCTTCAAACACAATACAACTGATAAAGGACTGATAACAAAAATTTACAAGGAACTCACACAACTCAACAAAAACAAAGCCAATAATCCAGTCAAGAAATGGGCAGAAGAGCTCAAAAGGCACTTCTCCAAAGAAGAAAAGCAAATGGCCAACAGGTACATAAAAAAAAATGTTCAACATCACTTATAATCAAGGAAATGCAAATCAAAACCACTATGAGATACCACCTCACACCTGAGAGGATGGCACACATAAAAATACAGGCAACAACAAATGCTGGAAAGGATGTGGAGAAAAAGGAACTCTTCTACACTGCTGGTGGGAATGTGAACTGGTCCAACCCCTATGGAAAGCTGTATGGCTATTCCTCAGACTGCTAAAAATGGAGCTTCCATACGGCCCAGCAATACCACTTTTGGGAATCTACCCAAAGGACATAAAAACACTAATCCAAAAGGATACATGCACCCGTGTGTTCATTGCGGCACTGATGTCTTATTTTAAGAGGCATTATGATTCCCAAGGTCATCTGATTTTCTCCTGTGTTGTATTCAAAGAATTTTATAGTTTTGCATTTTGCACTTAAGTCTTTGATTCATTTTGAGTTAATTTTTATGATGGGAATAATATCTGTGTCTAGATTAATTTTCTTTCTTGAATGTGGATGTCCAGTTTTTCCAACCTTATTTGCTGGAGAAACTTTCTTTGCTCAGTTATACTACTTTTGCTCATTTGTCAAGAATTAATTTACTATATTGTATGGGTTTATTTCTGAACACTCTGTTTTATTCTCTTGATCTATCATTAGTTTTGTGTTGTTGTTGCTGTTTTTCACCAATATCACACTATCTTGACTACTATAGCTTTATATTATACTTTGAAGTCAGGTAGAATCAGTCCTTCAGTTTCATTCTTATCTTTCAATGTCATGATACCCATTCTCAATCTCTTGCCTCTCTGTATAAACTTTAAAACTAGTTTGTCAGTATCCATAAGGTGATTTACTGCAATTTTTATTGGGACTGCATTGAAGCTATAGAGGAAAGTGGGATTAATTGGTATTTAAACAATAATATGTCTTCTTATCCATGAACATGAACTATCTCATTAGAATTGTGTAATTTTCCTTATATAGACCTTATACATATTTTCTTAGATTTATATTTAAGTACTTCATTTTTGGAGATGCTACTGTAAATAGCCTGATGTTTCTTTAGTTTTTTCTAGTTTTTTTTAATTAAAGTATAATTAGCATACAGCATTATTTTAGTTTCAGATGTACAATGTAAGGATTTGAAATCTGTGTACACTGGAGAAATGATCATCACAATGTCTTTTTGCCATCTTTCCTTAACAACTTTCAAATTTGCAGTACTGTATTATTGATTATAGCCCCATTCTATATAATACATGTCCTTAACTTATTATTTTATAACTGGAAGTGTGTGTCTCCTGACCCCCTTCATTTTACCCATCCTCCAAATTCTCTTCTCCCCTAATAACCATCAATCTGTTTTCTATGTCCATGATTTTAGTTTAATTTAGTTATATTTCTTATTTGTTTTTATTGTTTTTTTTTATATATAATTCTACATGTAGGTGAAATCATAAGTATTTGTCTCTATCTGACTTGTTTCATTTAGCATAACACCCTCAAGATCTACCCATGTTGTTACAAATGGCAAGATTTCACTCTTTTTCATGGCTAAATAGTATCTCATTATCCATTCATACATCGGTGAAAACTTAGGTTATACCACACCTTAGTTATTCTAAATAATGCTTCAATGAACATAGGCATGCACATAACCCTTCAGGTTGGTGTTTTGTTTTCTTTAGTGCATAGTGCACTAAATTTCCTTTTTCTTCACATCTTCACCAACACTGTTGTTTCTTATTTTTTTATATAACAGCCTGTTTGAAGGAGTGAGTTGTTATAGTGTATTGTGGTTTTGAACTGCTTTTTCCTCATGATTAGTGATAAGGAACATCTTTTCATGTGCCTATTGACTATCTGTATGTTTCCCCTAGAAAAATGTCTATTTAGTTCCTCTGTCCATTTTTTAATCAGATATTTTCATTAGGTGTATTAGTTCTTTGTATATATTGGATATTAACCCTCCATCAGATCTAGTATCTTTTCCTGTTCAATAGGTTGCTTCATTTTGCTGATGGTTTCCTTCACTGTGCAGAAAAATTCTAGTTTGATATGGTTCATTTCTTTATTTTTGCTTTTGTCGCACTTACATTTGAGGTCAAATCTAGGGGGGGAAGATCTCAAAACTGGTATCAAGTAGCTTACCACCTATATTTTCTTCTAGAAATTTAATAGTTTCAAATCCTATATTCAATTTGTTAATACAATTTGAGTTAATTTTTGGGTAAAGTCTGAGATCATGGTCCAGTTTAATTCTTTCCCAAGTTGTTGTCTAGATTCCCAACACCATTTATTGAAGAGACTGTCCTTTTTCCCCATTGTATTTTCCTACCTCTTTTGTCATATTTAATTGGCCACATATGATTGGGTTTATTTCTGGACTCTCTTTTATTCTGTTGGTCTATGTGACTGTTTTTTATACCAATGCCGTACTGTTTTTATGAGTATAGCTATATATAATTTGAAACAGAAAGTATGATTTCTTCAATTTTGTACTTTCTTAAGTTTGCTTTGTCTATTTGGGAACTTTTATGGTTTCTTACAAAATTCTAGGATTGCTTGTTCTATTTCTGTGAAATCTGCCATTGGGATTTGGATAGATTTTGCATTTAATCTGTAGGTTGCCTTGGGTAATATTGATATTTTAACAATATTAATTCTTCCAATCCATTTACATGAAATATCTTTCTTTGTGGCTCACCCAATTTCTTTCATCAATGTCTTATAATTCATTAATTATTTTCTTTTGACCTTGTTATCAGTGTGAAACTTACTATGGCACCAATAAAGCCCCACTAACAAATTATATTTGATATTGACTTGGCCAAGTGAAACCTACTTCTGGGTTATCTCAGGTTTGGGGGGAAAGCTTTCTTGAGAAGATACTAGAGAATAACTTATAGCCTGGGCATTCACTTTTCACCCTCTTCTACTTATCATTTAAAGATAACCTCAAACCCAGAAATGATTTGGTAGCAATGAATCTCTTTTGTCTTCCACAACTGCTATAGATAAATTTGGTCCAACTACAGACAAAAATAACAGATAGTCTTAGCCATGTATATAATAAAACTGATTTCTCCCCTAAAACACCTGAGTGTATTTCTACTCCAAGCTCAAACGCATGTGTTCACACCCTTATGCTATATCTTTATAAAGCATTTATTGGAGTCCTATACCTAAATTACATACTTATATGTCCTCTGTGATCCCCAAAGCATTAAATGTTTTACTAATACCCAAAGAACATTAAATAGAGAGAGATTTGATCATCTACACTGAAGCATCAGCTAATTAACAACTCTTTCCAGAATCTAAAGCCTCCTGGTATTTTTATTCCTTCAAAAATATTTATAAAACACATAATCTGTATCAGACACTTGTGAACAAAACAGGCATCCTCATGGGACTCTCAGTCTACTTGTTTCCGGGTTTGTCTCCAGAGACCATGTTCTTTTCAACACAACACAATAATTCTGAAATTTGGAGATAATTATAGATTTAAAAAATTTGCAAAAAATGACACATAGATACATCCGTGATTATAGTAACATTATTTGCAATAGGCAAAAGGTGGATTCAAGCCCTGCCTAATTCGCAGTCACAGTCTCTATTTCCATCCTTCTTTGTTACTGTAATGTCATACGTTGCTGTCAATTATACAATATGGTTTTCTGTATGTGCATTTCCTCATTGAAGCAGAGGAAACTGTGGGACACAACCTGGAGTCCTCCCCACCCCAAACAGATCCCCTTCCCTCCCATACCATCCCTCACCCAAAGGAGATTGTATGTAATCCTGGAAAATCAAGAATGGTCATGGGAAATGTCAGTAAAATGCAAAGCCCCAAATGAAACTGACAAGCAATTATAGGTTGAGCCAGTTTTTACTCCTTGATGTATTATTATATTTTCCAAGTTTTATATCTAAACCTTTTTATATTTTTTAATTGAAGCAACATTATAACTTTATATCCTTAATCCTGTTGACAGAAGCTCCTCTTGATAATAAAATTTAAAAATCTTTTTTTGTAGAATGATGTCCAATGTTCTGCAAACTAGATTTCCAAGTAAGCCTGAATGAGCATAATGAAATTCAGTACAATGAACAAATGCAAAGAATTCAAACAAAGGAAAGGTAATGGATCTGAACCAGGGAGAATTAACCATTTGGAGATTCTGGATTCATTTGATAATCTGTAAGAATCCATGTCACTCCTGAGAACAAGTAAATTCATAGAAGCACAAAATTTGGGGTAAAGACCATCTTTGGAGATTTTCAGGAGCATCCTTGGATTGCTTAAGGGAAAAGAACTCTGGTCTAAAGGGAAACAGGCAATGTGATCCATAAGAATTTAACATGCCTAATCTGTCTACACGTGGTTGCCAGTTCCCTGGGGCTCAAAGCTTTTGAGGAAGGGGAATGTGTGGATTCAGAGAGCAGCTTTAACTTAAACTCATGATTATTATTTCTATGATTATGGAAAAAAGAAGGAAAAGAGTCACTAAGAAGTATTGCTGTGATCTGTGAAATTTTGTGGCATAAAGAGAATTTATGAAACTCTGCAAGTCTGAGTTAGCAATGTTATTATACTGTCACCCAGTCTGAATCTTCAAGCTGACTGTGAATTCTTCTTTCACTTCTTTTTCTTTCTTTCTGGAACCATGCATATTTTGCCTTAAGAGAAAAAAAGCTATGGTGTAAAATAAGGGTGTGTGTGTGTGTGCGTGCGTGTGTGTGTGTGTGTGTGTGTGTAAATGATGAAACATTTGAAAACATACTGAATATGGACATACGAAATGTTTCTTACTGGGACACTCAGATGAGTGTTTGAGGACCTAAGATTGTTCTCTATTTGTAAGATTGACATTCTACTTAAGAAACTGAGAAATGCATGAATATTGCCACGTTGAAGTCTGTATAGGAAGCAAGTACCTTATGGTAATGGAAGACATATGGCCTCTGTCTCTCTTTCCTTGGGTTGGGTCTCAGGCTTGCACAATGAACTCAGAGAGTTGCTTCTCCGATGCTCAAGGAGCAGTGGATTTATGGTCTACACTTCTCCATTTGGAAAATTCTACACTCCTTTGTCTCTAATGAAAAACATCGAGAGTACTCATCACCAGTTATGTGTGTGATGTTGCTCCTGATTGATAAAAGGTTGTCTACTTTTGACAAGAAACAAAAGGGGTTGGAAAAATAACCAATGCCTGTAGGTTAATATGATTTATCAATTTATCTGTTTATTCCGCAACAGTAAATTCCTGACAGTTCTAATTTCAGCTCCTTGAGATCAATGAATTCCATTTATTCCAAAGAAAAGATAGTACTGCTAGTCAAAGAATCTGGGAATGTAGGTCCAATGGACACAACAGCCAGCCTGCCACTCACCAGCCTGGCTGTTCTTGAATCACACTTTTCTTAATCAGGAATTCCAGCCTGAGATCTCTGGATCTCTGGATTCATAGCCCTGATTACAAAGGGGAATTAGATGTAGATGGTCTGCAGTGGAAGCAGTGTGGTAGAAAGGGTGCTGGAAATTACATTAAAAATTGGCATATAGGGCCTCGCTGGTGGCACAAGGGGTTAAGTCGCAACACTCTGAAACTATCCTCAGTCACTGTAGCACGAGTTTGATCCCTGGCCAGGGAGATTCCCACATGGCACAGTAGAACTCTCCTGTCTCACCCGCTGCTTCCCTCAGCAGCGTATTTCAGTCGATCTGCCTGTTCTGGTCCCCACTCTGTCTCTGGTGAATCCTCTCACGCACACCCACACCCCAGTTCTTGTATGCATAAATAAATAAATCTTTTTTAAAAATTGGCATACAGAGTTCCCATATGCCCTTTGTCTAGTCTCCCACCCAAAGTTAACATCTTGAATAACAATAGTACAATTTCCAAAGCCAGTGGAAAACATTGATAAAATTCTATTGATTAATCTAAAGACTTTGTTCATTTTCCCAAAATTCCCACTACTATTCTTTTTACTGGTCCTGAATCCAATCCAGGATACACATTTTATTTAACTGTGTTGTCTCTTTGGTCTCCTCCAATTTGGAAACATTCTGCAATCTTCCTTTGTCTTTAATGAAGAGTACTAACCAGTTATGAGTTTGTTTGATGGTTTCTCCTGATTGAATAAAGGTTGGGTATTTTGGGCAAAAAATTCATGAAAGTGATATTCTCTCCTTCCCAGTACATCCTATCACTAGGAACATGATTTTGATGTCTCATCCCTGGGAAGGTCAACTTGGATCACTTGGTTAAAGGGATTTTGCCAAGTCTCTCTAAAGATATTTTTCTCTTTGTTTACCATTACATTTCACCCACTAATTTTAGCTCCCTTTGGAGAAGCTTGCCTGACACAGTTGATTACTATGGCACTTCCTAAAAGATAATGTTCAACTTTTATCATTACCTCTACATTTATTAATCAGAATTCCACTGTAAAGAGAGTTTTCCCTTTGCCTCCATTCAAAATTAATTTTTTTAATTCAGTAAAATAAACCCAGAACAATGTTTCCCCAGTGTTCTGGTGCTTGATAACCTCAAAGTGTCTTTCTAGAGCTAAAAATTCTCAGATTCACTTTGCCCTCTGTTAGTATGAAACTAAGAGGCCACCAGGAACTCTCAAACTTGCATGCTCTAGAGGGACCCATCCACTTGTGCACACAGACAAAGACATACCCTTAGTGTGAAGGAGCATTATTAGAATTGTGCTTAGAAAGAAGAAAGGATATTCCAATAAAACACCCCAAATTACTCATCACCTCATGGCAAATGCCTTGCTAAACATGGTTGGCCCAAAGAGGGCTGCTGAGGCCTGAAATCTTGCCACAAATCTGAGGCATCTTTTGGTGGGGACCCACAAGGAAGGTGCTGTGAAACAGGGCCAAGAAAACTGGGCCAAAAGGAGATACCACATCAAGATAACAGATGCCTTTGCCAGCCTCCCCCTGTGTCTCTTACCCGTGTGTCTTTTTCAAATGTCTCTAAATGTCTCTCTTCCACATGTCTCATTCCCAGAAGTACAAGGGTACAAGTTGGACTGCAAGAGCTCTCCCTTTTTACAGCCCACCTGCCTTTTGTGTTATAGAGCTTCACCTGGCCACTCAGCCACACTCTTCATTCCTGTAGCTAGTCTAAGGTGGATGCATGTTGGGAGTGGGGGGAAAGGGGAGATGGTACCTCCCCCATTTATGGAGATGCCTCTGTAACACACCCAAAACTGGAAATAACTCCAAGTTTGTAACAAGGCAATCCCCAGGGAAAGGGGAAGTTCCAGGTTTCCTGCTCCAACCAAGGGAGGGAAGGGTGGAGATGAGCAGAGAGGGGAAGTTAGAGGAGACAGGGAGAAGGAGGAAAGGATATGAAGGAGACCTGGAAGAGGCACATGGAGCAGAGACATGTGAAGAAGCTGCGCATGTTTCTTGACCTTGGACTTGTGTGAGTGAACTTGGGGGACATGGAAGGAGGCACTGAGACTGAGACATGGGTGAGAGACATGTGAGGAGGTTAACAATGGCAGCCTTTATCTTGATTTTGATTTCTCTCTTCCAGACTTGTCTAGATCCTTCCCTTTCCTATTGGTCCACACCAGAAGGTGCCTTAGACTTATGGCAAGCTTTTGGGCTTTAGTGGTACTGCTTTTGGCCAACCCTGTTTGGATGGGCATTTACTCACAAGGGGATGAGTAACTTTGGTTGCTTGATTTGGAAACTATATTCTTTTTTTTTTTAAGATTTATTTATTTATGCAGACAAGCTGAGGTACAGGCCCGAGGCGTGGGATGGTGAGAGGGGTGGCCAGAGACAGAGTGGGGAGCAGCACAGGCAGAACGATGGAAATACACTGTTGAGGGGAGCAGCAGGTGAGGCAGGAGAGGTCTGCTGCGCCATGTGGGAATCTCCCCGGCTGGGCGTGGAACTCGTGTTGCCACTGCCAACAGCTCCACAGCACAGCACTTAATCGCTGTGCCACCAGGGAGGCCTGAACCTATATTCTTTCTCATCTTTTCTTTATCACACACTAATTGTATTTAAGTTCCTTACCATTAAAGGTCTCATGCACTAAGATATGTTTTTCTCTATGCAGTAGATGGTAGAACCCATTCAGGTTTGGGGGTCCTGGGGTGCACCTGATCCTGCCCTGTTAATGTTCACATAATGTGACAGTGTCAGAAGTACAGTCTGGAGCACAAAGGGTCAGCACATTTTCATTTTCTTTCCTTCTCCTTCCTCCTTTTATTTTTATTTTTTAATCAGATCAGAGTACTACTCTGAGTACACCAGCAGGATTCCATAGAGAAAACATTCAAGAGCCACTGAGCCTGGAAAATGCATGTGAAATATTTATGCTTAATTTGCCCTGGAGAGTATGGTTTTTAATGAACAGGAACTAAATCATAAAAATTGCAGTGTTCTAGGAGATTCATTCATGCACCAGACCCCTAGCCAGGCTGGCCTGAAATTCATCCAATATCTGTTTCTATAGCCCCAGTCCCCTCCCCTGTGCCAGAAATATCCATTGAGGGTTTCTATCTGAGCTCTCCTTATTGGTGTCACCAATTGGGAGAGGGGACAAATGTTAGCAAACAAAAGTGAGAATTTAGAGCTTGCCTAGGCATTTCCTAATTATGTGCATAGTTGGGCAAAAGTGTGTGTGGCTTTCTAAATCTAGGAACATGCTAAATGCTTGTAAGTCCTCTGGACACCTTGTTCCCCAGATGTTTCTTATAAGTTTTTTGGTCAGCCTCTGGGCAAATGCTGTGTCAGAGAAAATAATAACAAGCCCTTGAATAGAATTTTGGAAGAAACTTCCAGGTAATTATCTGGGGATGAGACTGATTGAATAGCTCTAAACCAAGTCCACACCCTCCATTGTCTTTGTTAGAGCTGGTTTTCACACCTATTGTGATGCAAGGCCATTAGTTTTCAAAGATACTATAGAAAAGAGGAGAAATAGATGAGAATAGGAAAGTTTAAATGCCAAAAGTTGCTCTTATTACTGAGATTAAACTGCTTTACTTGAACAAAAGTTCCTGCAAGTCTTTTATTAATTTCCAGAATTCAAAAAAAATTAATTTGCAATTTATTTCAGTATTCTACTTGCTTTTATAATAAGATTAGTTTTTGGAGATTCCTACTCTGTCATTACTGGTTTTCCCTCACCTCAACACATAACATTCTTTTTAAGTGTTAAAAAAAAAAATATTTTTATGTATATAAATAATGGAAAAGTTAAATAAATCATGATATACCCCCATACAATTGAACAATATACAGCTGTTAAAAAGGAAGTAGGATGTATCAGTAGATGCTTTTAATAAACATATAGGTGATTAGTGACAAATCACTTTGAACAGTAATATACTGTGTGGGGTATATATGTGTGTGTGAGCGAAGAGGAAAATCTAACTATTAAGGGTATAGCAGTTTGTTCTTAGAAGAAGGTGGACCTGAAATAAAAAAAGATAATCTTCTATATTTAATACTCCCCAAAAAGAAAATGTGAATTTTTTTTACTTTGTTGTTTGTATTTTTGTTTTGTAATTTTTCTGTATATTATTTTATATTAAAAATAATAACAAATGTTTCTTAAGAATATTTGGGCCAGATGAAGATCTCTCCTTAACCAAAAAAAGCTCAAATTGGCCCTACCTGTATTGGTAAGACCTTATTTCTCAAGCGCCCACATCCCTTTCCCTTTTCTTTCAAACCCTGAGTGACAACACATACATGGGAAAGTTTCAATAGCAAATACTTTGAATAGCGAAATATTTCTGGTTGGGGACTCATAGAAAAATCTGATGAAAATCATGTCTCATCTCCCCAAAAATGTACCTGATTTTGCCTACAATTTCCTAGGATTCAATTAAATTCATTAATTAGGTTAAGAACTGAAAAACAGCTGCCTCATGATCTTACCCTTTATGGTCAATTATTTACTTTTTAAGCCATTGCTTAAAATTTCCATATTTATGAAGTTACATAAATTTTCTATAGAGAAAAAGTAAAGATCTGGAGAATTCAAGGTTCCATTTCTATACAGAAAAAGACAAAAAGAGCCCCAGAGGGGAAAGTGACTTGCCCAAGGTTAGGTAGTAACAGAATCTTCCACAACACATATCTTGTCTCTCAGGTAAGGCTTTTCACACCAAGTGAACCTTGAATCACAGAATAAATGGCAATCCTTTTTAGGTTCTCTAGATGCTTAGAGGCTCTGAGCCTCTCTTAGGCTCTCATTATTGTAGTTTCTCTAACCAGTTCTAACATTCATGCCTAATTCTTAGAATTCTTAGAAAAGGGAGATGGAGGGCCTCCCCGGTGGCGCAGTGGTTGGGCGCTGTGCTGTGGAGCTGTCGGCAGCGGCAATGTGAGTTCAATGCCCAGCCGGGGAGAATCCCACATGGTACGGCAGACCTCTCCTGCCTCGCCCGCTGCTCCCCTCAGCAGTGTATTTCTGATCTGCCTGTTCTGCTCCCCACTCTGTCTCTGGTGGACCCTCTCGCCGCCCCATGCCTCTGACCTGTACCCCAGCTTGTATGTATAAATAAATAAATCTTTAAAAAAAAAAAAAAAAAAGAAAAGGGAGATGGAGGGAAACCTAGACGGTCATTCAACCATACTTACTAGCTTTGGATATTTGCCCTGCCCAGCAAGAAGACAAGCACCCAGGGGTCATAGAGAAAGTCCAAGACAGAGGCTAGGCAATCCAGCTGTGAAGACAGGACTAGGTCAGAAGAGGGAAGAGGGCCTCCCTGGTGGCGCAGCAGTTAAGCGCTACACTGTGGAGCTGTCGGCAGCGGCCAGGCGAGTTCGACGCCCGGCCGGGGAGAATCCCACATGGTGCGGCAGACCCCTCCTGCCTCACCCGCTGCTCCCCTCAGCAGTGCATTTCTGATCTGCCTGTTCTGCTCCCCACTCTGTCTCTGGTGAAAACTCTCGCCACCCCACGCCTCTGGCCTGTACCCCAGCTTGTATGTATAAATAAATAAATCTTAAAAAAAAAAAAAGAGGGGCCTCCCTGGTGGCGCAGCGGTTAAGCGCTGCGCTGTGGAGCTGTCGACAGCAGTGACGCAAGTTCGACGCCTGGCCAGGGAGATTCCCACATGGCAGGCAGATCCCTCCTGCCCCGCCCGATGCTGACCTCAGCAGTGTGTTTCTGACTATCTACCTGTGCTGCTCCCCACTCGGTCTCTGGTGAACCCTCTCGCCGCCCCATGCCTCTGGCCTGTACCCCAGCTTGTATGTATATTTAAATAAATCTTTAAAAAAAAAAAAAAGAGGGAAGAGGCATAGTGACAGAGATTTACAGTAGTTTTTTTCACTTATACACCCATCCCATGGAAGCCTAGTGTGCAGCCCTGGCTTCGAGGTCCCTGCTCCGGGGCCCCATCAGAAGCTAACCACACTTATATCTGTTTGACTCTACAGCTCCCTTTCACCCAAGGCCTGTACCACTTTTATCACAACGGCCTTGCAAAGGCCAAGAGAAGACGGAGTCTACACCACAAGCAGCAGCTGGAGAAAGACCCCAGGGTAAGTTTTTCTGAAAATCTGCCTTCTAACCTCTGCTGTCACAACTGAGCCCACTGAGGGGGTGGAAGGAGGGTTGGAGGTACAGGCACTCAGTGTGTTGTGATAGGCCAAATGGGTCCTTGGCAGAGTGCCTCGGCGACTATCTACTTCTCTGTAATTAAAACCCGCTTATAGGGCTGACGGGGTTGGCTCCCCTTTACTGGCTGTCTTCCCCTGCATTGTTCTGTGTGCATTTCTGGTGACTGCGGACATGTTTTGACCTGTGATGAATAGGACTACAGACAACTGAGTGGGTCATTTTTATGGAAAGTTTATCCCAGTGAATCCATGGAAGAATGTGCCATATTCCATGTTGTCTCTGAGAAAATGAGGGAACCAGTCAGTGAGCTTCTCATCGCCACACAAGATTGCAGTAGCGGCATCATCTCAGCCCCCCTTCTCTCTTTGTACTTTCCTCACATTGATCTAATTTTCCCAATGCCGCAGGATTTGATGACACCCACCCCACCCCACCCATTTTTATCTCCAAACTCTACCTTGCTTTTAGCCTCTGGGTCTCATTTCCTATTCCCCCTGACAACTTAAATTCAACTTTCCCACAGCCACACTTACCACCTTAAGCACAAATCAGCTTCTTTTTCAGTGCCCCCCCCTCAGTTTCCAGAATAGGAATGTGGGTCATGATTGATTCCTCCCTCTTCCATTATGCCATAGACCTACAGAGTCTTTCAATTGACTGGATTCTGATTTCTCTCATGTAAGTCACTGAGAGGAAAATTAAAAATCCAAGCAAGTTGCTTTCTGTACATTGAAGACTGAATAACCTCTTCCCAGGACTCTTGGGGGAAAGTAGATCTAAAGAGGGTCAGACATTTGAATTAGGGATTTACACATGAGACTCTTTTGGAGCTGATGAGAATTTGGAAACTCATTCTTGTGTTTTTTTCGTGTGAACATTTGACTGGGTTTAATTTGGGCTTTAATTAGGAATACAGATGAAACAGACTCCCGAGCTGATCACCAACTGACAGCCCACCAGCAATTTGCCTTTAACTCCTCAACCCAGGGGAGCCCACAGTCCCTGGAGTGGAAACTCTGCTCTGAGAAGTCACATTATCTTTGCTTTCACAGTCAGGTCTGAGCCGCTGTGTTGCAAGCCTATGCCAGAATTTCCTAAACAGGTCTGTTGTAGAAACTAGCCCCAGGACCAAAGGGATAAACTCTCCTTTCTGTGTCTTAACTGGCTAAACTATGCCAACTCAGTACCTAGACTTGCCTTAAACAGGGTTCTGCTGGTTTTCTATGTGCACCCTGGGTGGGTAGCAGCAGAAAAAAACACTCTGGTCTTGTGACCAGAGTGACAAACTGTGACAGGGTTTGTTTGTTTTTTTTTTAATGGACCTTAATATCGATTTTTTTTGTGGGGGGGGAAATTGATAAAACAACTACTCTGCGTTACCCACATTCTTAGTCTATGCAGATTCAACAACAGATAGTCAAAAGGAAAGGCAGCATATACAATAATAACAAGGTTTGTTTTTTTTTTAAATAACAATTTGAGCATTTTCCTTGTTTCTTCCCTGCCCCGTGATTTCACCCTTTATGGCCAAAAGTTTTCCTTTTATTTATGTAATTATTTAAAAGTTCCTTTGGCTTCTCATATGCCATGATTAAAATTGGTGCCTGAGATCATTCTGGGAGAAACACAAACAAGACTGTGGCAGAAAGAAAGGCATTAAAAAGGCTTGGGCTGGGAAAGAAAACAGATAACAGTGAAGCTAAGAAAACACTACTTTGTTCAGAGACACTTCTTGGGCCCATTAGGCTAAGATTTTCCTATCTTTGCACTTAATTGAAATGACCTTTGAAGTGCTGGTTCTTTAAAATATAGAGTGATGTTTTCAAAAAGAAGAAAATCAGATGGAGTAGCTAAGAGGGAGACCATGCACTGATGATTCTAATCATTTGACTTTCTCCTCAAAATATCATCTATTCTAACAAAAAAAGCAAGCAGTCCTCCTTCCTTGTCCATTATAAGGGTCCATTATAAGGGTCCTGGTGATCATCTATTTCCACCTGGTAACCACCTGCCCTGCCCAGGCAGACAACAGAGACAGCAGGGAAGCCGGAGACCAGAAGTCTCCTGTACCTTTTCTCTGTCTTCTCAAGGACAAATGCCAGGACATCACCAACAGTGAAATCATTCTAAGAGAGGAAATAAAGCATAAAGTCGCATAATTCTTTGCAAAAAGAAAAAAAATGGCTAGTGATGATTACTGTGTCCCAAAATATTAGATTAAGGGCTGAGTCTTTCCTGCATAATGTTCTTGTGGTCATCTAATTTTGGCATCTGCTGAAAGCAAAATATGGGGGGAACAACTCAGAAACAAAAAGCATTGACTATGACCCATGTAAGGTGGCAATATAAGGATTCTATCCTGTGAGCTAACAGACCTCAAACAAAAGGACAACTGCTGCGTGTAAGGAAATCTCAATTTCTGGATTCCCAAATACATTCTAAAAGTCTGCAAAAAAGGAAAGTAAATAGAAGCATAGAGAAGAAAGGGGAATGCCAGAGGCCAGCTCCAGCCAGATTGGGGTTCCCAAAAGGAGGGGAGGCGTTGGCGTACGATGAGGCAGGAAACAGTCACTCGTCCTGGTGCAAGTCTCTCGTTTATTATTTTTTTTTGGTGGGTCTTTTATACACTGTAAATGGGCAGTGGGATTACATCAGTATAAGCATAAAGAGGAAAAAAAGGAGAAGAGCAAAAGTAAATAAAAGGTATAACCTATTATCTATAGCATCAGGGTGTGTGGATTTGCTCTCCAAGATGATCTTCCCTGGTTCATGACTCATAGAGGTCAAACCTTAAATTCCCCAGCCAGGGACTCAATCCTATCAACAAGGCGTTCCATAGATCAGCTTCTGGGGTCCTCAGCACCCCCGGGCATTCGCAGTCATACCTTGTGATGCATTCCCTTCCCCTAAGTGATCTGCCTAGAAAATGAAAGCACCTTGTAGGGTTGGGCTCCTAAAGCTGATTGACTGGGCAGTACTTGACCTTGGGAAGGAAAGCAGAACTTGCAGATAACTAAATGGTGGTCAGTCAGGCCTCATAGAATTAGCAGACCCACACAGGGGAAGGACCAGGTAGTCGGAAAGACAGTTAATCCAGGTTTTTAATCTCTGGCATCAGTGTTGCAAGTTACATTAAATGAACCAAGATCTGAACAGTAAGTTGTTTGATAGTTCTCTGAAGCATGTAGACCTGTCAGCTTAAATCATGTGACTCTAGCTTCCTCCTGTCTCCTCGGCATTACTTTTCTGGTTGCTGGCACTCACTGTCCTCCAACTTGTGAAAAATACAAAGCACAGAAAGCCTTGCAATTAAGAGCAGGAGATTTGAATTGCTATAGGTTCTCAGGGTTAAATCTTCCCGGGAAATTTTCTTAGCCAAAGAAGCCACCAAGATATGCTACTAACCAAAGAAATAAAAAAGTAATAAAATAAAGTGATGGAGGACCAAGACTGCTTTTGGTTTTGTGGCTTCAAAACAGAACTTCAGGGCTTCCCTGCTGGCACTGCAGTTAAGTGCAGCACTGTGGAGCTGTCGGCAACTGCAACTCGAGTTTGATGCCCGGCCGGGGAGATTCCCACATGGCACAGAGACCTCTCCTGCCTCACCCGCTGCTCCCCTCAGCAGTGTATTCCATCAGTCTGTCTGTTCTGCTCCCCACTCTCTCTGGTGAAACCTCTCACTGCCCCCACGCCTCTGGCCTGTACCCTAGCTTGTATGCATAAATAAATAAACCTTTAAAAAAACCAGAACTTCGAGGATGTTTTTTCCTCATTTTACAACTAATTTCATGTTTAACTGAAAATAAGGAAAAAACTAGAAAGGAATCATATAAACTTTTTGTTCAAGCCAATAAGGTGCTATATTCAGTATATTTATATTTGTCCCATATTCAGAACAATTGTTAAGAAAACAGAGCCTGATATAAATGTTTTAAAGATGTCCTCTTGTCTTTACAATTCTTTCTGCTAAAAAAAACTGGCATAATCCTAGGTAACATTGTTTTAGATGCTAAAAATTCTGTCTCATTTATTCTGGATATCTCTGCATAGTACAGTTCTGAGTACATGTACTGATAGATGCTCAGTAAGTTAGATGACTCGATAGTACATTAGGAAAACTCAGTTTTCTGCTCCTGTACATATCTTTTTCTACTCAGAACACTTCCCTTCTTACACTTATGGTCACCAAATGTGTGAATGTTTTGGTCATAGCAAGCAATTCTGGGATACCAACTGGATATCCCATAATTTAACTCAATTCTGACTATCTACCTGGAGATAGCATTGGATCGCACAGGTTAAGGACTCAGTTCTGTGAGACTGTCCTCTCTCTCCCCTTCAGATGCCAGTGCCATCTCAGGTTACTCACAGCTCTGTCTGGCTTGGTTACAATTTGAAGGTTCACACAACCCCTTCCTTGGAAGCAATTAATTTGCGAATACAACTCACAGAACTAAGGGAAATGCGTACTTACGTTTGCTAGTTTAATAAATACAGGACAAAGGATGCCGATGTACAGGCAGATAAAGAGATACCCAGGATGAGGTCTAGTAGATCCCAAACTAGGAGTTTCTATCTCTGTGGAGTTGGAGTTTTGTCCCCTTGCAGAGTGGAGGTATTCTCCCCCTGCGGAGATTCCCAAGTCCCCTTATCTCAGGATGCTCTGGAGACTTCCTCACACAAGCATGATCCATATTAACTCCATTTCCATCTTCTCTTCCCTCTCAAGAGGATGGGGGTAGGAGGCTGAAGTTCAAAGCTTCTTTTTTTTTTTTTATTTATACATACAAGTTGGGGTACAGGCCAGAGGCGTGGGGCGGTGAGAGGGTTCACCAGAGACAGAGCGGGGAGCAGAACAGGCAGATCAGAAACACACTGCTGAGGGGAGCAGCGGGCAAGGCAGGAGAGGTCTGCCACACCATGTGGGATTCTCCCTGGCCGGGCGTCGAACTCGCGTTGCCGCTGCCAACAGCTCCACAGCGAAGCGCTTAACCGCTGCGCCACCTGGGAGGCCCCCGAAGTTCAAAGCTTCTTATCATGCCTTGGTTTTTCTGTTGACCCCATCCAAGAGCCATCCAGCAGCCTACTAGAGTCACCTCTGTAGAACAAAAGATACTCCTCCGGCTCTTAGCATTTAGGAATTTACAAGGATTAAGAGCCCAGAGTCGGAGTCAAAGGTAAATTTTAAAGCAAGAGATGCTCTTAGTATTCTTACCACTCAGAAAATTATAGGGGGTTAATAATTTTTCCTTGGGGTTCAAGTTCATGAAATAGTATCATTCTTCTCATATTTTTATCTGTATTCTACAATGTATACCTATTAGCAGAAATATAGCCTTTTCTCTAACCCATCGATTAATACATTCTTAGTTTTCAATAAAGGAAAACAATTACTATTTTATTACTTCCAAGTCTTGGCACTGAGAATCCCAAGAACCAGTTTTTAATTTCCAAAGTCTAATATAGCTTGTGCCTGATCATATTCACCGTTATTGTGCAATCACTGACGCAAAGATAATGTGTTTGGAAAGTTTGGATAACTGAAATAATTTGAAGATGCAATAAGATAAATCCAAGCTGGGATGAAATAATAAACTAAGGAATGTTTTATCAGCATTAGAGAAAAGAACAAATATTCCCTACCCAGAACCTCAGTGAGATTTGTTAAGCTTTAGTTTAGAGCACTGTCAACAAATCTTGAAGCCAAAATGTAATGCTGGTCCACAGTCTATGTCACAAATTCCATGAATTCCACGAGTTCTTGAAAAGCTCTGGAGAGATTTATTTAAGATAGTTTGTTATACTGTTCCGTTGAACCATATTTGTATATCCAACATAGAAAGCACTGAAATAGAATAAAAAAAAACCTTAAGACATCCTTCTTTTCACACTAGTTATGTGGAAGCCAAATAGTTTAATAAAAAATAACATATACTTCATTTTTTGAAAGAAGTTATATTTGACTGAAGATTTACCACCAGCATCTGTTTCCTTTTCTAAGCCCAATTTGATGAAATAGTACAATTACCTCTTGAAATCACTTTGATTCTGTAAGTCAGAAACTCTACCGCAAACACTTAAAACTTTTCTCAATTGCCCTTCTCAAAGAATGAATGACTTTTTTTCTTGTGTTCTTTATGGAAGCTGAATCTTCCTAACTCATTCCTCAACCACATTTTTCCCATGTCTAATGACAACAGAGATGACAGTCACAAGATCTAGTAACGATCTATTGTTGCTCTTTAAGTGTCTATTCTGAGCATATTTGGGAGTTTTTAGGTACTCTAAAAGCCCACAAAAATTTTACTGGATAAACATCAAAAATCTCATAAACCCATATCACCAAAACAAAAGAAAAATTTGCCAGTTCTTTAAAATTAATTGATTTGTTTATAAAAACTGAATAATCAGTAACCCAGATTATCTTTGTCTATGGTACTTAATAACATAATAATTGACATTGTTTTGGGAGTGGATTTATTATCATGGTTGAAACACAGGTGGTTGACAGCTAAGAATAGCTTGTAATTGCTTGGAGTATATTTCCCACATGACACCTCATGCGTTGACATCTCACTCAGATGGGGTCATTTAACCATGATTGGCGAACACCTTGTACAGCTGTATATAGGCTTGAATCAGAGAGATTAGATGGCATGCAAAGTATGGTCTGAAGATTCCATGAGACTGTCAGAGCAATAATACAGCATTTTTTTCACAATCCATACACACTTTTCTGAAAAGAAAACTGGGACTTCAGCAGTACAAAGCAAAGAAAGAAATTCATTTATTCTCTTCTACAAGTTACATTAAATTTTGTCACATTTTCCAAAATCTTGGCTTCCAATCCTTTCAAAAGATCAGACATATTAGTTTTTTTTTATAATAACAGACTCCTTATATACACGTGTCTTTCCTTCGACTTATGTAAGATAACTATTTGATTTTTTTTGAAGATTTATTTATTTATGCATACAAGCTGGGATACAGACCAGAGGCGTGGGGTGGCAAGAGGATTCACCAGAGACAGAGTGGGGAGCAGAACAGGCAGATCAATCGAAGTACAATGCTGAGGGAAGCAGTGGGCGAGGCAGGAAAAGTCTGCCGCACCATGTGGGAATCTCCCTGGCCGGGCATGGAACTCGTGTCTCTGCTGCCGACAGCATAAGAAAGTTAGGCGGGTATTGTTTTTTCCCCCCTTTCCTCTGTCCTGTCCCTCTGTCCCTTCTTTCCTCTGCTCAAGAAGAGCTTAAACTTGTGCAAACACACATGTTTAGAATGTCCTAAGTAGCTCAAGTTCCAAGACAAAAGCTGCTTTCTGATAAATGGACTATAAATACCAGTGAAGGCCCTACAGTGAAATACCCGAAAAAGGCCTTTGGGCTCACACCCTTCCCTGCCTGCTTCGCCTGCTGGTGCTCCTCTGCACACTAGCAAGGAGAAAGCAAGGACAGGCTCCTCCACTGTCGTGCTCAGGACATTTCTGCAGGAACCAGCCCACTAAAAACAGAGAACAGAGGTGATTTCTCAGGGCTTCCTCTGGGTTTAATTTGATAACAATTTTAAGAACAATGTGTGTCAAATGATGCTGTTTTAATTTGGGTTTGCTTTTTTGCAAAGTCTGAGACAAGGACTTGGAAAGGGATAGCTTATTTGTGGGGTTGATCCTAGGGAGCATACCAGAAAGAGTTAAATCAGAAAGGGAAGTGAGAAAGAAAGAATTTTAGGCAGGTTTCCATAAAGGGCATCCAAGGTGCCATCCACTGGAGACTGTCCATGGGTGCCATGTAGACCTGCTTCAGAGTTGTTCCATAGGGAATGAGGATGCCACATGATTAATGCACTAGCTCTACTTCTCAATTTTGAGCTGACGTGGGATGTTAAATCTCTGGCAGTTCTAGGCTGCCCTGGGCACAGGCTGAGCAAGTCTTGGGCTATGAAAGAAAGTCCTCAAGCAGGAGCAGAGAGCAGAGGCTTCATACAAGAAGTGATCAGCATTTGCAGATGAACTCAGAGAAGGGTTGAGAGAATGTGGCGTGACATCAACTGCTACTGTTACAAACCCTACAACCCAGCACCTTGCCTAGGACTTAGCATGCATCATCTCATTAAACCTCAGATGTCTCCTGTGAGTTAAGTACCATCAGAATCCCATTTCACAAGTGAGGAAATGGGAGCTGAGGGAGATTTACAACTTATCTAAGTCCTAGCAGTTTGTAAGTGGTGTTCACCACTACACAATGACACCCTGTCACCGACTTGTATTTCATAAATGTCCTTGTTCTTTTGCAAAAAGAGACTTTAGAGTAGGAGGAGACTGAAGAGAGCATTGATTTCCTAATCAATGTTGAAATATTAAAGCTTTAAAATATCATCTTCTCAAAAAAATAATTATAATAAATTAAAAAGAAAGCAAAACTAAACAAATCAGAGACATTCTGCAGGGGAGAGGGAGGGAAAGGGATTGAAACAGCAGAGAGAAGAGCACAAGGGACTATGGTGATGGTGCAAGGGGGAATTGTGGTGGGAATTTTACAGGAACTATACCTGAGAGGAGAAAGCATACATTGTACAATAATGAACAATGTTGTAAAATATATAAAAATAAAATAAATATATAAAATTTTCCCATTGAGACATATAGACACAGAGAGGGCAAGTGACTACTCTGAGGTCACACAGCCATAGTGGCTGGGCAGGGGGAGGGAATAATAAAACGCATGACTCCTTTCTATTACAAATCTGGAAGAAATGAATGAATAAATTAATAAGAAGAAGCTAAATGAGAATTGATATTGCTTATGAATTTGTCATTCTTTAAAAATTATTCTCAGTAATGATTGAATTCCTTAAATTAAAAATAGTATAGTAAAAAAAATTGAAGCGCATGTAACTTTCATGAATTCAACAAGTTCATCTAGAAATGGAAAGGTGAAAAAGCAGTGGGAATAATAAAGGGTGGACACTTCTGCTTACTATTCCACTTGTCTGGCTCATCCCTTGAAATGGACATGAGTGGTGAAAGTCAGCTGATGATGAAGTTGGCTTCATTTTCCACAGAGCCTCGGCGCTCTCATAGTGGAAGCATCTTGCCTCCCTGGGTGAGAGACGTCAGCATTTAAAGTTAATACTTTTGATACAAAATATTTCCTAAGCACAAGCCAACTTCTTCATCTGCTGTGTGAATAAGGGGACAGAACCAGATTCCTTTTCAAAGGGAAACTCCACACTTGTAATGTATCGAGACACAATATATTGATTTCTAACTTTCCTAAGAAACTTTTAGTTAATTTGACCATGCATAATTTCCACTTTAACCACTTCAGAATCCAATCCCTCCAGTGTGATTCCTCTAAAACGAGTAAACAAAGATGGTGTCTTAGCTTAGATTTCCTGGAAACAGACTCTGAGATGTGGGTTGCATGAATATAGATGCTTGCAAGAATGCTGGTTGTGTATGCTGTTTCACAAGATCCTTCATCTCCCAGCCAATAACACATGTCAAATGCTTCCTGTGCCTCCTCTGTCTCTGCTTCCTCTTCTGCGGAAGGGCTCACGAGCCTTCACTGGGTCCTCCCAGATATCAGCACAATCATCCTCTCTTAGGGTCAGCAGATCAGTAAACTTAATCACATCTGCAAAGTCCCCTACCATGTAATGCAACCTAACTCTAAGGATCTGGAGGCCACAGGATCCAAATTCTTTTCCGAACCTTCACCTGTCTGGAAATGGTTCCACAGGTTTCTCTAACACCCTCTAACCCTCTCTACAGAGCCCCCTCCCACCCATTTCACTTCTTTCCTCCAGGGGCTACACTGGGCTCAGAGGGAAACATAATTTGTAGGCCCATGAACTTGCAACTTTGATCACACTTTGAGCCCAATCAGTGCAGCTGAGGGACCCACATGGAGGAGTTTCTGACTTGACTTTCCATCCGGTGACCAAATTCCAGCTCATGATACATCCAGAAGTGGGCACAGCAGGTGTAGTCCTTCCATGGGTACACATTCAACAGTGACAATATCATCAGGAGGAGCAATGTGTGGGGAGAAGAAACAAGGGAGAGATGTCTTCAGTAATGCTGCAACCTCTGGGAAAAACTAAATTACCCTAATTTCCTGGTTTTATTATACAGCAGGGAGTGACTTTCAGTATCTTCTCTAGGCATTACAGATGTGCTTGGCTTCCTGCCTCGAAGAGCTGCTACTAGTGCTATAATTAACTGTTTGGGGGGAATAGGAGAGAATTATTTACTATGGCTTCAGAAAGCCACGGGAAAGCTGCTAATGAGGAAGACTGGTTTTTCCTAACTCTTGTGAGCACATTTTTGGATGATTACCACTATTCATACTGTCATATGAACAGTAAGAGAGAAGCCGGAACACTCTGGAAGACACAATTCCAGCAAGCTCAGAGATCTCCGGGGAGTTTTAACTCTCTTTTAGAGAATTTTAACAAACTTTAGTGTAAAAAAAGGCAACAAATTAGAAAATAACTTGTATCATCTTTATAACTCACAATATGAAGGCTCTCAAATGGTAAGCTAGCAGGGAGCCGGACTCTATGGCAAAATCTGAGATGTTACTAGGGTAAATTTTTTCTGGCCTTCCTTCTTAGCTTCCTTCCCCCAAGATGCAAAAGAGAATGACTTTATATATCTAAAATGCCCCTATAGCTTCTAAAAATGAGCATTCTCTGTATACTTATTAAACTCACAATATAATTCCATTATCTAGTTGCTTCCTAGTAAATCATTTAGTCATTCAACAAGTATTTACTGAATCCAAACTATATGCTGCACATTGTTCCAGGTACTGGGATACTACAGGGCACAAGACAAAGTCTTCCTCCTGTGCAGCTTATATACTAATGGGATTAAAGGAGAGAAACACAAATCAGATGAAGAAAGCAATTATATGCCTGGTAGTAAAGATGTTAAGAGGATAAATAGAACAGAGTGTGGGGAAGATAGAATGCCTAGGGTCAGGGTGGGGTGATATTTCTATATAATAAAAAGTTTCATACCTGAAGGAAGTAAGGAAGAAATCCACATGACTACCTGTAGAAAGGGCATTCCAGGCAGAGGAACCAGCAAAAGAAAAGACCTGGCATCCAGGGTATATTTGATGTGTTCTAGAATTTTGTTACAATTATCATAATTTGCCACCAAGTCCTAATGAGTAAGCCTGGGAAGATGAACCAAGGAGAAGGGGGAAGGAGATGAGGTTAGAGAAGAACAAAGGAACAAGACCATGGAGGACATTATAGCTCAGGGTATAGAGTTTTGGCTTGACTCTGAATTAGATGGGATTGCTCTACCTCTGAGTAAATAAATGATAGACTATGGGGTAAAGGTGTGTATAATGGGGGAGCTGGCAGTACACAAGTGAACAGGGAGATCAGTGTAAGGTAATTGCAATATTCCAAAAGAGAAAGACTGGTGACGTGGGTCAGAGTAGAAGCTGGTGGCAGTGGTAATAAACAAGTCAGATTTAGGGGTATATGGTAAAGGCAGAATCTTCAAATTTGTTTATGAGTTAGTTAAAAAATGGGAAAGAAAAAGAAAAGGTAAAGATACCAGAAAAGTTTTTGGTCTCAGTTACTACAAAATGGAGATAGCATTTATGTAGAGGACCAAAATAGGGAGAGAAGAATTTTGATGGGGAGTGGGTAGGGAATCAAGAGTTTAGTTTTAAGCACATTAATATTTGAGATTTGCATTGAATATCCATGCAGAGTTATAAAACAAACAAAGACGTTTATTTAAAGATTTAGGATAGAAATGAGAGTTGAAGACATAAATTAATCTTCGTGTGCGTATTGTTAACATTCAATGCCATGAGGCTAGTCAAGATTACCTAAGAAAATAAATGTAGAAAAGACAAGTTGTGCGGGACTAAGGTCCAGGACACCTTAAAATTTAAAAATATGAAAGATGACATGGGGCCAGCAAAGGAAACAGAGAAATAAGAAATAATGTAGGAAAAGCATCAGTGGTCAAGTGAAGACTTATCTAGTTAATGTGTTATCCCTCACCCATGTTTTACCAGAATAATTTGACTGTCTCTATATTTATTTCAGAAATATAAATAAATATTTCTTCAGTTTTAGGACTCTAATCTGGTTTTCAAACCCTAAACCAAAAGATATTGAAATTTGTGGTACACAGATGAGCTTATGAAATGGTGTCTTAAGGGGCCTCCCTGGTGGCACAAAGGGTTAAGTCTCAGCACGATGAAGCTATCTGCAGCTACTGTGGCACCAGTTTGATCCCCAGCCAGGGAGCTTCCCACATGGCACATCAGACCTCTCCTGTCTCGCCTACTGCTCTCCTCAGCAGTGTATTTCACTTGATCTACCTGTTCTGCTCCCCACTCTCTCTCTGGTGAGACCCCCCCTCACACACACACACACCTCTGGGCTGGACCCCAGCTCTTGTATGCATAAATAAATAAATCTTTTTTAAAAAATGGTGGTTTGAATTTTACATCCATTAGGTGCTATTGTCTCTAAGCTGGGAGACATACTTTAAACCAGGAAGGCAGTCACCTTTGACTCAGAATAGATGAGAATCAAGTTCTTAAAACTTGAAGTCCAACTAGGCAATGTCTCAGAACCAAGACCTGATTCTGGGAGCTGTTGGTCAAAGATACCAGCAAATAGTTACTGTTTGACCTCAAGAGAGCTGGGCATGTCTTTTCAATTTTAAGGAACCATAAAATCCATGAAAAGGTTCAAATTTGACTGTAAACTAAAAGGAAAGAAGCTTAATCTCTACTTAAGAAAAATTTTTTAAAAGGTCACATTTTTATGAATTGCAGAAAGATAGAGTTCTTAGAATAAATTCCCATTAAGATGCAAAATCTATCAGAATGTAATTTGTCACTCGTTAAACCACTGCTCTGAAATAAATTTTATTCAGTGCCTAGCTGAGGGAAACTATCACTGTTCCTTAATGATGACATAAACAAACAATTAAAACAGGTATATCTATCTTGCTGCTGAATTTTCCTAATATAATGTTTTGTGAGACGAAGTCAGGTTTGAAGTTGGGTAGACCTCAGAAAGGTTTGGGTTTTTTTTTTGTTTTTTTTTTTTCTTATTTATTTATTTTTTTTTAGACCCCTGTTCTTTTATATATATATATATATATATATAATATATATATTTTTATTGTTATTAATGTCTTTTACATTTTGCATTCCCCTTGGGTAGCCCACCACCAATTCACCCGTGATCCATCTCCATGGTCCCTTGTGTTCTTTTCTATTCCATTTTGTGCCCTTTCCCTTCCCTCCCTCTGTTCCCTCCTCCCCCCCTACCCCCCACTGATTGTCTCTCTCCCACCCGGCCTCCCTATAGTCCTGTTATAAGTGAAACCATTCGATATTTTTCTCTTTCTTTCTGGCTTATTTCACTGAGTATGATCCCCTCTAATTCCATCCATGTCGCTGCAAATTGCATGTGTTTATCTTCTTTCCATGCTGAATAGTATTCCATTGTGTAT